>OW203733.1:11870713-11970713 GCA_934045075.1 Yponomeuta sedellus | reverse complement strand
GAACTCAATTTTAATTGCGAAAAAGGTCGGAATCGTCTTCACTGAAATTATGTACAGTAGAATCAATAGTTGTGGGTCAGGTACGCTGAGCGTTTGTTACCCAGTGGGGTGGGGCAGTGCGAAAATGTTCATCTCACTGCATCGCTTGTTAGATGATCATCACTGACCTTTTTCTACTTGTATACATGTTGTTTACATGTTGCCACTTAAAACTCACATTCTAAATCAATAGAAACGTATTTAAGTAGAATAATATTAATAGAACAAGGATAATTAAGTTCTCTGGAAGAAATTGTTTTTAGCAATAAGGCCGCCTATTGTACTAGGAACATTTGTAATTATTCTGTATTTGTTGTTTTTCCAGTGTACAATAAAAGTAGAATGTCAACAAAAGGTCGAAAGAATCAATCCGAGGTATTTAGACTATAGTTTGAGTAGAAAATTATTCTTTTACCCGTGTTAAACACTACTTTTCATTTCGAACATGAAGAAAATAAAAACTCATTTTTAATGTTCAAATCTTAACATAAAAGATTATTACCAATTTTTTTGAATTCCGTCACAGATACATATAACAGATTATGTTTTTTTTTTACATAAAACTCTTCACAGCTGCAGTATTTCTATTCATAAAGTTCATTCCGGCCCTTAGGTGTAATACGAGCTGGTCCGAAGATGACCAGCCGACGGTCGACATCCCACAGTTTGCTCAACAGAGCGGAAAGCACAACGGGCTAATGGGATTTCGTTCTAACAAAGTGGCTTCAAACATTCACATTGTGAGCACTCAATTTGATACTGCCCTGGCTTGCTGTTACTTTGTGGATGCGGTACAATTGTACTGTACTATGTTATTGCTTAACCCCCAGTTTCTCGTACACTAACAATCTGTTAATCTATTGTTAACAGCTGTCAAATGGTTTTTTGTAAGCACTTTGGCCGTCTGACAGATGTACAGTAGATTAACGACTTGTTAGTATACCAGAAACCGGGGCTCTTATGTAATTCCTGGTGTACATACAATAAATAATATTCTATTTATCTATCTTACAGACGACAGACAGCACATCAACATTTCCATTTTAATTGCAAGGTCACCCGTAACGTAACGAGTAGAGTGCAAAGATGTAAAGGTTGATGGGCTATCGACTGTACGGATGGGGTTGGTGGTATTGTAATAAGTGATCGCATGGCGATGACTATTAATTAAGGTTTCTCTTCTGTTGAAAGCTTGAAGGCGGACGTGCACTCACCGGGTTAGATAAGAAATGAGGAAAGTACAATGTTTATAACTATGTATTTGTTTACAAAAGTATATGAAAGTGCAAAAGTGGGTTTCCGACTACACTTTTTTGCTGGCTTTCTTTTAACCCGATGACCTAATAAAGCAATTTTCCATATTCACTGTTTTAAACACTTATACTGAAGGTAGTCCTTTGAATATCTTAATTGCTATCATACCCAGGCGTACTAGACTATTTTACTAACGTATTACTTAAGTTGTAATACATACATTACAACATGACATTTTGAAATATATCTAACAATGTTGAAATATTTTGACTGCAATATATTTTTTTATGAAAACTATATACATCCCACTGTTAGGCCTTCTGTTAGAAAAATAGAAAGCCCAAATCAAGTAATTTTCTCAAAACTAAAAAACATGACAGCAATAAGACATAAGAATGATGCGGATAAGATGAAAAAAAATTGCATTAAACGTTATAGAAAAAAAAATTATGTTACGACTTTTTATCACGACTAACGAGCGAAAAGTAGAAAGTTGAAATATTACTAATCACGAAGGCAACCTGTATTAATAAATTATTTTAAATAGAGAAGCATTTATAATTCATCCGCTATAGAACGGAAACGGATTCAATAGCTGGCCCAGTATCACGATTCAGGAGCCCCTACTCATTTACAACCTGCGCTTAAATCAACACTATAGGTATATGTTTGGTATGTAAGTAATTTAATTTGAATAGAAGTCGAATAGTGGTTATTCCCCTCCGAGAAAAAACATACATACATACATACATACATACATACATAACCTCACGCCCGCATCCCAGAGGGGTAGGCAGAGACCAGGGACTGCCATTTGCCACGATCCTGACACATCACCTTCGCTTCATCAACGTTCATGAGTCGTTGCATGCACGCACGCTGGTTCCGGGTACTTTTTATCTTTCCCTTTGCTAATACATCCCCTATTTGGTCGATGTAAGTCCGTCTGGGATATCTCTTACCAGCCCTTCCCCTCACATTCGCAAAAAAATCCGAGAAAAAAATCTGATAAAAATATAACCAACGATCTGACTGCTGAGTGAACTACTAAACAAGTGGAAGCAGATGGCCCCAGCAGTGGGGACATCGATATAAACCGTTGTATGTCCCCATTGCTGGGGCACGGGTCTCTTCCTGCATCGCAGGAAGGTCATACTCCACCACGGGGCCAAGTCCGGGTTGGTGGAGGATTGTAAGACAGTGGCGGGCCTTACTGTCAGAAGTTATCAAGCCGCCCATAAGGCCTCTGACATGGCTTAACGACTGCTATTACATGACAGCCGGCACAACGGCTTAACGTGCCATGCAAAGCACTGAAGCGCTCGGAAAAATGTCACTAGCGGTAGTCATGGGACGGTCACCCATCCTGTACCTGATTGCGCAGTGGGCAGATACAAGCAGCGGGCAGATTAAGTAGTCCTTTCACCCATCCAGTTTGGGTGAAGGTGCCACTGAACGCTGTATGAATTCATCATAATAATTACGTAGATGCAAAGGCCTGAGTTGTTAATATCGTTTGGTTATTAAATATAATATTGTAACTGCAGTAGTAATACGTATAATCTTCTTCTTTGGTCCTTTAACTCCTAGCAGAGCATAGGGCCTCAACCACAGATTTCCACTTCTGACGGTGGTCAGCGGCAGCCTCCAATTCAGGCCAGCTAGTGCCGATCGATTTGGCCTCTTGGTCTATTGATCTTTTCCAGGTGGTCCTTGGCCGCCCCCTCTTTTGGCTGCCTAATGGGGTATACGTAAGTGCTTGTCTGGTCAGGCATCTCCTGCCGCGGCGTAGTGTATGTCCTATCCAGCGCCATTTCCTATCCAGGATTTCTAGGTGGACTGGTATCTGATTGGAACACTTCCAGAGGTCCTGGTTCCGTATTCTTTGTGGCCAGAATATCCCCAGTATCTACCCAGTAATACGTATAATGCATTAATAAAATAATTATATTGCAAAAATTACTTGTGAAACAAAACCAAACATGAAATTTAGTCATCATAATCTTTTTATTTAGTCACAATTAGTTGGCAATTATTAATATTAATCGGTCAAGTGTGATTCGGGCTCACGTTAAAGATTCCGGACTACGTCTAAAAGGACATTTTTTCGTGTTGGATTTACATTTAGCCTGTTTTTGAATTCGTTTATTATTTTGTTGCTCTACCGATCTTAAGTAGACCCTTAGGATTCGACGTTCACGTACAAATTTCAATTTCCTATCAGCAGAGGACGTTCTGAATGCCGCCGTACGCTTAATATACGGGCGTCGTAACTTGTACCTACTTATTTTATATAGCATCATAATACGGGTAAGGGCTGGCATAAAAATTAGATAAATTCGTCGTATAGGAGTTAAGCTTTTGTGTGTCGTGGAATCGTCCTCAATTTTCTCCCATTGATATCTGATACGTTTTATTTCCTCCATGCTGGATTTGGTTCCCAAAACAGTATTTCCTTCGTTGCCTGGGAAATTGAATAAAAATTACACCTACTCTACTTGTCGACCTTTTCTGTGACAATAGGTGAATGAAACTTCCTTATTGGAATACTTTAGAGATCGGCTTAAAAATATGTATATTCTATTACTTAGTTATCAGTTATCAACCCTTGTATGTCCCCACCACAGAACATAAAAAAAGAGTAGAAGTCGTAAGTGGGCGGTGCCCGCGTGCCCCACATTAGCAATGTATTGCCTATGCGTAGTCGGTGACAGTTTTGTTGACTTCAGTTGTCGTGCGCTTCTAGTAAAGAAAAAATGGTGAAAACTTTATTATAATGCCTTGTTATGCTGTGGTAGAGAGCAAAAATAAAAGTTGGGGACCAAAATATACCGATCATGCCGTAACATTTCATCTGTAAGACGTATTTCATTGTATTTTTAATTAAATTTGTAATGACATGAACACGGAAACCAATCCGAAAATGAGAAAGTGAAACCACCTTTATTTACTGGTTAATAAAGTTAAATTTTCATCGAAGAAAGTGTACATTCTCTAGAAATTTCTGTCAAAATTTGAATATTACTCAATTACGGATGGGGGCACACATGATAAAAATCTATCGATAATTAATTGTCTATGACTTAGTAGTCATACATACTTAACGTTACTTAGGTATTGTAAATTCCAATTTGTCTAAGTAGGTAAAATAATTATTGTTATTTTATACCTACTTCCTAAGTGCCTTTTCAAATGCTCCCGGTCGCCATCCGGTCGCCGGGCCGGGTAAAGTAGTAATGTATGAGCTACGTCGTTGTGCATGTGAAAACTGTCATTGGAGCTCATACATTACTTTTTATACATGACATGACATGAGCACAGCTAGATCGCGATATAGTTTTTCTTCACCAGTTTATCAGGGACTGAAATATTTAAGAAACTATCAAAGTAATTTTAATCTTACATTTTTAAATATTCCAACCGAGATGTAAAGTGAGGTTATCGAAAACGACTCAATGGTGTTTTTTACTTCAGTTCAAAACTTTAAGTAAATTACTTATTATATTGTTTACCTGTTCGAGTGGTTGTTCTCTTGGCGAGCATCAGATTTAAGTTCTGTTATGTTATTTGTTTTATGGTTTTTTATTATTCTGCTATTTACCCTTGATACTTCAACCCCTTTGACAACAGCAAACCAAGGCAATGATAAAACAACCCTGTCGGAATCAAAACAATTTGGAAGTGAGTTTTCGTTTAGTTTTCCTAAGGAAACCGGATACGAAATTAAAATGGAAGGCAGCGATAAGAAGGCAAAATTGGTTCCCAACGAAAATGAGCACAATATATTCAGAGCATTTTCATAAACACCTTATAATAACTAAAAAAGGCGGAAGGTGGCACTTACGTGATGCAGCAATACCAGAAAAAATGTGCTTCACTTCCATGTTAGACTCTTGCGTATAAACGAAATTATATTAGTACAATCGTCAATTAGTATTACGTATGAAACATGGCGTACAGATAGACAAAGATCTGAATCGAGTCGTAGAATAATACCTATTTCCCGTGTTATAATTTCTAACGCCGGCGAAGCAGCGGGTTAAAGCTAGTTTTAATAAGAGATAACATTCTAAAATATTATTATATCTACCACATTGTTTTATTTGTGCATCTATCCACCCCATTAGTATTAATTCTTTATTGCACAAAAGATAATGTAAAAAAGATGCATTTGCTACCAGTCAACCCGCAGGCAAAAAAGAAATAGCTAAAAATACTTCAGAGTACCAGTATTCGTATTCGGCCGTTAATGTGTTAAACTTTTTGTATAATTTGTCGATAGGTTCTCCCTATCGACAAACTAGAACTCGCATTGTCCCATCCCAAACTGAGAATCTACTTGTTTTTCATTTTGAACTTTAAGTCTTACTAGGTAAAAGTTCTTTTCGGTCCGACGCGGTGATAGTTCCATCTAGTGTAGAGTAGCGTTACTACAAAATGTCAACCTTAATTTCATCAGGGTCATTTGACTTTGATCATTGTTGACATTACGAAAAGGTGCATATTTTACTTGAAACTTTTATGATGTACACCTTTTCGGCATAGACTTTATTTACCAATGGCAGCTTGGTATTCGTAGTGTGCGTTTGGTTTATGTGTATCAGTTTGGTTACACTGGTTTTCGTACTAATGCGTCATGTCGCTACTTCTACTCTTTTTTTATATTCTGTGGTCCCCACTACCGGGGCACGGGTCTCTTCCTGCATCGCAGGAAGGTTAGGCCATACTCCACCATGGGGGCCAAGTCCGGGTTGGTGGAGGATTGTAAGACAGTGGCGGGCGGGCCTTACTGTCAGAAGTTATTAAGCCGCCCATAAAGCCTCTGACATGGTTTAACGACTGCCATTATATGACAGCCGGCACCAACGGCTTAACGTGCCTTGCGAAGCACGGATGCGCTCGGAAAAATGCCACTAGCGAAAGTCACGGGACGCTCACCCATCCTGTACATGACTGCGCCTGTTGTTGCTTAACCAAGTGATTGATTCCAATCACTCGTTGTTGCTTAACCAAGTGATTGATTCCAATCACTCGGTTCGCTTAGACTACGAGCGCTTTATTACTTGCTTGTAATATTATCTACTAGAGCAAATGCAACGATTCAACCTCGAAGAGACGTTAAAATATTAGTCATCTTCCTAAAATGTAACTCCCAATCACCGATGCAGCGCACAAATGAAATTCTTATTTTTCTCTCGAAAAGTCGTTTAACTCAAGTATTGTATGGAATCAGGCGTTACTTTGCGGAAATCCATAATAGCATTAAAAAGTGAAAATTAATTTGCTAAATTCCGCCAAAAATCACACAAGCACCATGCGGTAAGTTAATGAACCGCCCTCCCTCCCACTTTTTAAAGCAGAAGCAAGACACACACACACTACCAACGAGACCAATACTGTGAGAAAATACGTGACATTGAAGGAGGGCGGTGCATTAACTAACCTCATGGTGCTTCTGGGATTTTTGGCGGAATTTAGGAAAATAATTTTAAATTTTTAATGCTCAAATCAAGTATCTATGAATACGGGGTTTCTAAATTGAGAATTCCACTACGTAAATAAATACTTAAGTAACTTTCTGTCATGCTCTCTGCTAAGAAATTCGAAGAGACGGCAGTGCAGTTAAGTATTTACTAAGAGAAATCCTCAATTCACAAACTGGCCGTTAACCTTTACTATGCCATCGACCAACCGGATAGAAACTGTCTGTGAACAAGACGGTCAGGTCTGTGAACTGTGTACGACTGCTAAGGGGACTAGTCCACGAAACTTATAATTGTCAAATATGATTGAGGCAATCGTTGTTTTGTTGAGTAGCTCAAATCCCTGTTTGTCCAAGCTCAAATGCATTCAGTCTATCGATATCCATTTAAGTTGTTCCACTTATATCGTTGGTGGAATATACTGCCTTATTAGATAAGCTCGCATATGTAGTTTTTTATATTACGCTTATGTTTTGCGTAATATATTTCATGCCACACCTGGCAATAAAGTGGCTTTTTCCGCACGCTGCGCGTACGGAAAAAGCCGCTTTCTGGCCAAGTGTAGACATAAAAAGATGTAAACAACACGGGAGGTAATAAAGAAAGCTCTTGATCGCATATTTACGTCCCTCGCTTGCAGCTCGGGCCGCAAACTTCTGCGATCTCGGCCTTTCTTTGTATTACCACCCTAGTTGTGTAATGTACTATTTTAATAGAGTTGCTCAAAAAGTAGCGTATTGCAGGGACGTATAGCGTTCGGGATGTGGGCTATTACACACTCGTGCTTTTTTTTCACCTTTCCCGCACTCGTGCGTTCTCTTTCCCAACTGTCAAAATAATGTCTATTTAAAAAGAAAAACCAACCATGAAGTTTTTACTAAAAAAAATATTCATAGAAGTTTTTATGATTCAAGCGAATACCTATATTTCTAAAAAGAAGCTACTAATTTGTTTCAATATCAGATTTAATGAGTTAGGTTAGGTTTCGTTTCATTTCATCTCATTAAATTTCATTTTCATAATAATAAAAAAATTCTACTGAAGACTTGGCTGTATGGGCATAGTTCCCTTTGCCTACCAGAATGGGTGAAAAAAATCTTTTGTTGGCGCCATTTTTCAAATAACTTTTCTTTATTAAATTGCTTATTTTTTTTGCAACTGTATAAAAAAATGTCGTTCAGTACACGTGCGGAACCGTCATTGCAACTTGTTCCGACTGACAGCCTTTCCGCACTTGTAATGAAATATACTATTGTGTACAAGGTTTTTTTTGCATGAAGCCTATAAACGTCCCACCACAGGACACAAGCCTTCTCTCAGAGTACGGGCTTAACCGCCAAGCGTGCTCACCATGGATCAGCATTTTCGAGCACTTAGGTATTTGAATCCTCAGGTTTCATCAAGATGTTTTTCTTCACCGTTACCGAAAGGTTTTGGTTAAAAGGTTACTATAACTTCACAAACGTACATAGAGTACAAATAAATTGCGACATTAAAGTATAAAAGTATAATAAGTAATTTATTGCCGTCCAGCTTGACTCGACACCCCGTGCAATGATATTTCCTTCGCGAGAGCCATAGTTAATTTACGCGAATTGAATGGTATAATTGGCTATTGGCATGTATGGCATTGGCTTTTATTTGACATTATTTTGTGTAGTTAATACTAACGAATAACAGCAACTTCATTGCAATTTCCAATTCCAATAAGAACTGATTGATTCAAATGGCTGGATATTGTAACTCGGCTATTTAGTATAATTATTAATTATGAAAAAGTGTCTATAAGTTCTAGGGTTAAGGTTCTATAGTTATTGTATAGTTTTTGCTCTTATTGTATTAGTTCTTTTCGAATAAAACAATCCATAGGTTGTTAGTGAAATTACATTTAATATTCAAACCATATGTGTTACTGAGATATCAAAAACCAAAACTGAAAATGTATGTTGTTCACTTTTTTCAAAAGTGAATTATAAGACATGTGACAATGGGACTTGACTATATAATATATTCGAGTCCCACGATGGGTGGAATATTTAGCCTCTATATGGGCTTTTAAAAATTCCATTTGTCGTACTTTTTTCTCTATTGGATCAATCGCCAGACTTTAATCAGATTGGTTCAAAGAAGAACTGTGTAGCGTTTAGGTGGTCAGACCACTGTCCGTCACTCCCAAGTGGCGCTAGTTAAAACATTGGAAATCACTTATGTCGTTACGTCTTTGATGATGACATTAGGGTTCGTTTTCTGTAAACACGAATTACCCTAATAACACTAAATAAAGAAATCCTTCATAGAACCGTTATTCCGGACCAAGAACTTTGGTTTTGACATAATTAATCCCGCCTATGTGGGACAATGTTTAAGTAGCAGATTAGACGAGGTAGGCATATAGGGTTATATTTAATCTGAACAATTCCTTAAACAAAGTATACTTCAAAATACAGTTCCAAAACAAAGAACAGTTCACGAAAAATCACAATCATCATCATCAACCCATTATGTCCCCATCGAGGGCCACGGGTCTCTTCCATAGACCATACTCCACCACGGGGGCCAAGTGTGGATTGGTGGAGGCCTGTAAGACTAGTGGCTGGTCTTACTGTCAGAAGTTTTTAAGCCGCCCAAAGGCTTTGTCATAACGTCTGCCATCTATCGACGTCAGCTAGCACCAACTGTTTAACGTAATCACAATAATAGGTAAGAAATCGACAATTTTTGGAATCAGCAATAGGAAAAAAACTGTCGCAATGAAATGCCAAATAAACACGCTCTGCATACCTGCAGTACCCTCTATTGTAGGTTAGTTGAAGTGTAAGTAAGGGATACATAATGTAGCAAAAGATAATAACAAATTCCACACAACACAATCACTTGTCATGATCCCAAACTAGGATAACCTGTGCTGTGGTTACAGACAAGGACATCACAAACCTGGAAATACACTCAGAGTTTTACGCTAAATACAATAAATAAACCTTTACATGGGTGGTAATGATAATAATTTAAAAACCTATTTAGAGGCTAAAAATTTCACCCATGCCGGGATTCAAACCCGCAACCTCTGGCTATCCGTACCAGCGCTCTACCAATTGAGCCAATGGGCGACTCACGGCATCAGTGAAATTTCGAACCTCTTTACAATATTCTCTGTATTACGTACAGGCAGTGACATCTGACTTAAGCAAATTGCATTACTTACAGCCCCGACTACCTACTTTGCAGTTAGGTTTAACATCGGAACGATATCACTGTACCCACATGATTACACTATTTTTATTTTTAATGCACTAACCCGTGCTAAGGAACAAATTTAAAAACCTATTTAGAGGCTAAAAATTTCACCCATGCCGGGATTCGAACCCGCAACCTCTGGCTATCCGTACCAGCGCTCTACCAATTGAGCCAATGGGCGACTCACGGCATCAGTGAAATTTCGAACATCTTTACAATATTATCTGTATTACGTACAGGCAGCGACATCTGACTTAAGCAAATTGCATTACTTACAGCCCCGACTACCTACTTTGCAGTTAGGTTTAACATCGGAACGATATAACTGTACCCACATGATTACACTATTTTTATTTTTAATGCACTAACCCGTGCTAAGGAACAAATTTAAAAACCTATTTAGAGGCTAAAAATTTCACCCATGCCGGGATTCGAACCCGCAACCTCTGGCTATGCGTACCAGCGCTCTACCAATTGTTAAACCTAACTGCAAAGTAGGTAGTCGGGGCTGTAAGTAATGCAATTTGCTTAAGTCAGATGTCGCTGCCGGTACGTAATACAGAGAATATTGTAAAGAGGTTCGAAATTTGCAGACAGCAAACAGAATGTAAATCTGTTTGCTGAATGTCAAAGTACAATGTAACATGAAAGTGAAAGCCACTGCATTCGGGCTTTAGTGTAGTGGAGAAAAGGGCAGCGGGACAAAAACTCCACTTTGGCCTTCTTTTCCCAAGTCATCTTAAATCTAATACATCAGTTACCTATACGTATTATAAAATTCCATGATTGAATTAAAACCCCCAAACAGTTGAAAGTTTAATAAAGTAAAGGAGTTTCAGGACTTGCGCATTTTAAAAATAACCCTGTATAGAGCTCATGAAGTATGGAAGGTGGGGAACAGGTTAGATTTGTTAAACAGCGTAGCGGAGCGAAGCGGAGCAGGCCATTAAAACTTGTGCCAGTTTCTCCGCCTGCATCGTTCAAGGAGATTACATGTAACTTCAAAATGAGTTCGAGTACTCGAAAAACAATAAAAATATAATGAAGCCTTTACTTTTTTTTTATTTTTATGATGTCAGACTACGTCTGAATTGGTTTTGGGGCTGCAAGTGATTCACATTACTTCAGCCAGATGTCGCTGCCTGTAAATAATACAGAGAATATTGTAAAGAGGTTTGAAATTTCGCTGATGCCGGCACTTGCCCTTTAGCTCAGTTTGGAGAGCGCTGGTACGGTTAGCCAGAGGTCGCGGGTTTGAGTAAAAATTCCGCCCATGCCGGGATGGGCGGAATTTTTAGCCTATAAATAAGTTTTTAAAACGAGTAGCATAGTGAACCGTGAATTTACTTCATTCAGTTCTATAAAATAGGGGTCTATTATCTCCCGCGGGATCCTTTATTTTGATATCAACCCTTTGTATGCCGCCTCATATATGCACGAGTATCTTCCTGCAACGTAGGAAAATTAGCCCCATCGCTTCATCGCCACTCTAAGTTGAATATCTGACTATTGATTTAGCCGATCCAACTCGCTGAGAACTGAGCAAATAATAATCTTGTTGAACTCGATAAAATTATTAAAGTTTATGTAAACCAGTCGTTGATCAGCAATGTGAAGGGAATGAATTTAAATTTCAGTATAATACGATTGAGAGATTGATCCGAGACTTTTTGCATAAACGAAACGATTGTGAATGAAGATATGATTTTTTATTCATTCGTGGCGTAGGTAACTTCATTAGCTTTTTTAAAGGCTGAGGTAGTGTTAGCACTTTACACGTTATATTCTAGAAAGCTCAAACCTAAACAGCGTGCACGTGCGCATTCTACCAATCAGGTGTATCGAGCGCTAATGGGCCGATCAAAGGCCTAATCTAGTTGTCGCCCATCGGGGACGGGGCACTTTTTCTTCTTAATCCCTTCATTAGCGAGTGTCTACTTCCTTAAGCTCCTCTGCTTCGTTTGTTGCTGAGCTATTTTCACCTCTAAAGGCATTGAGGTTGTAAAAAGTAGTGCGATTATATAGCCTCAGTGATACACGCTAGTGCAAATACAAAATACAATAATATTTTATCGGTCTAATAATGTTGGAAATGTAATACGATGCAGAATCCCACTAAATGAGAATTCGAATTCATTTTATATTTTAATCATTTATTTACGAAAGAGCCTATGTACTAGCACAGATAACATAGTACTAGTAACACAATTAGAATTAACTTAATGTACAGTCTGATTTTTCATTCCGTAGAATTCTGACATTTCGTAAGTGTTGCTACTAAAAGAGTTCTCCACCGAAAAAGAGACAAATTTGACCCATTTCAGAATAATAAAAAATTAAATGCTGCGTTTTTTTATGTTTTACCTACATAAGGTTAAATCTACGTATTTACTTGCTTAAGTGATTTAATACAAAACTAACAAATATTTCAATATCATGGTTCAGGTGCCGTGGTCCCGGATGACTGTCATCCGGGACCACGGCACCTGAAAAAGTGCCGAAACGTTGGAAAATTGTAAAAAATGTAATAAACGAGCATAAATCCGTATAAAAACAGTTTTAATTATGTCTACTGCTCGTGTTAACCTTAGAAAATAAAATATTATTAGTAAGCAAATAAATAATAAGCTGTGCAATTAAAGTTGGTGACATTGTGTATGGCCATAATTGCATGCAGTGACCCTCAAACTAGGACATTCCTGTATTTTGGGGGTCAAAATATTACAGTTACATCCAGAAATAAGTCATATTTACATATGTAGGTCGATTTGTTACAGCAATTAACAATAAATAAATAAATAAATTTAACAATAAACTACAAGAGGTACGAAATAATGAAAGCATGCGTAATTAGATCTGGATGAATATCTGAGTGTGAGTGTGGTGTGTGAATTAAACCACTGTCTGGTGGGTTCTACACTTGCATCAGTTACTGAGGCCCATAGTAGTAAGTATTTCGAATTCTATTTTTACATTCCTTTGCTAGAGCTTCAGCTTGTAGGTTTTGTTCGGATATCTTTGAACAACCTGAGCACTGTTTCATAAGATTACAAATTCCAGTTTATTATGTTAATTTGATAAACATTCGCATAGACATCTTTATTCGTAATAATAATTATGTTACACGTCAGTTAATTGATAATTCGAATACAATAACTACAAATCAAAACAACACAATAATTACAACATAACCGTGAACAATTAACAATCTAAGCAATGATTAATAATCATTGCGCTATTACATAATTATACATTCCGCTATTACACAATCCTGGCTACCCATAGCACAGGGAATCCTAGTTTGGGAGCTAGTAACCATTGTAACCCTGTTTTCAATTAAGTTGTTTCATTTCATAAACAAATGACTTTTAAAGACGACTATTAATATAACGCTTACTAGTAAATTTAAAATAATACTTCAAAGCCGTTTAAACCATAAATTAATAAGAAGGAACACTGCTCCGCAATGTACCTCGAATTGTCATAATATACTAAGAATTTTATATTCTATTATGGAACTCGCCCCAGTATAACGAAATCCAGTTTTAGTTGGCAAAAAACTTTTTTTTGGCGAGTAAAATGAAAATATACAGGCAAGGTGAAAGGTATGAGAAGGCCCGGCAGAAGAAAGATGATATGAGTGCTCAACATCAACAAAGACTGGACCGGTGCTAAAACCGCGGAGGAGCTGTCCAGAATTGCACTGAACAGAGACCGCTGTAAAGAGCTGACTGCCAACCTCCAGTAATCGAGAGGCACTTTTAGAGACGAAGAAGAAATTACTAAAATATAACAATTTCCACCAAAAATACTCAAACTAGGATACCCTGCGCTATGGTAACCAGGCAAGGACATCACAATCATGGAAATACACCCATACTGAGGCTACAAATGTACGACGGCACCCAGTGCGAATTGCATGTAGATTCGATTCCTACTGGAATCCTATCGATCGGTCATCAGCCCTCATGGGTCGCTTCCGGTGTGGAAATCAGACAAATATTTTTAATTTCAGAATTTTTAATTTTCCGAAGACTATAATCATGGACCGGTCTTCGGAAAATTATTACATCAAAGTCTCTTTCTGTCTGTCGTTCTGTCTGTCTGTTTAAATTCGCTTTACGCAAACACCGTTGGAAGAAGTTGAGTAAAACAAATTCATCAGCGTAGTAAAGTCGTTTGCTGACGACGTTTAGCTGCTCATTTACCATTAATCTGCTGACCAAAATAATTGTTGACCTAAACAAGAGGATTGAATTGTACTAATCGTAGCTATACAGATATGCACTCGATTGGCCGTATCACTTCAAACTCCGGTAGTTCCGAAAATCAATTCTGCGAAAATGAATTTCCATTCTCCCGGTCAAAGCTAATTCCGGCAATCAAATCTAGTATCGAAAGCGCCCCACTGTCCGGCATTCGGACGACAGTAATATTTTATAGATATTGAACGGCATTCTCTGTCATTATAGTAAAAGGAGCGTCAGCAGGAAAACTATTCCCTCGCCTCTATTACTTTCATAATACTTAAGTGGATCGGATAGTTGCAAAGGAAATTGAATCATTTATTGTAACGGTATTATACTGCTTTATCAGATAGGTTTCGGATAGACACACATACGGGACGGTCCGCGGGTTGTTTGCCGCAAAAGATAGTTCGAGATAAATTTATTTATGATACAATATTGAATCCCTGGTCCCCTTCAAGTTTTTTTTATTGCGACTTGTTTCCATAATGTTTAAGTGTTTCTTCACTGCAAATTGATACGTGGTACTCAAACAAATAGTGAGATACAATGATATACTCGTATATCGATTACAGCCAGCTTTTCAATAGGGATATTTTGATATTTTATTGCATTCCACAAGTATGTACAGTACATATTGTACGTGGGATGATATTTAAATTTAACGAACTCTTGTGAATCCTGTATGATAAGCAACATTATAATTATAGGAGACTTTTAAGTAAAATAATGCTATGCAGTTTTATTTTCAATAAAATTCTGGTATTAATGCTATTATGTCTGCTTTTACGCGCACTACGAATCAAATCTGTTACGGTCTTATTTTTAAAAACACTAATCCTTAAACGCCGTTTAAAAGTCTATGGAGGAGATTTCACTAAGAAAAGATCCAACCATAGATTAAATAAAACGCCTTTAGGAGTCTTTTAGCGGAATCGTGTTCTATGAACAACACCGTTAGATTTTTCTGCATCGTATTTCCACTAAAAAAATCTATATTTTGTTTCATTCAAATTGAAATGCCATCGCAACAAAACAAACCCATAAACCAAATTGGAAGCCTTCAATTTATTCAGTCTACAAATAACCGGGAAAACTGTGCGAAAATATTATACAGCGTGTGTAAAAAAGTCTCATTTAAACTGTGGAAACTTTCCAGTTATAAACTTTCGGAGACAAATTCGCTCCAGCATTTGTGGGGATTTGCTAGTCTGGTGTGGAACACAGATTTTCCTGGATTCCGGTGCATCTGAAAGTTACTTTATATACGCTGAAATGTGGACGGCTTTCAAGCCGCGATTATGTTAATAGTAATTAAAAATGGCATCTATTAAGGCTACACCTTTTAAGTACCGCTCTAGTTATTAAAACTGCTAAATTCAGCAATATCTTTATATTTTTCTCTACCACGAAACTTAGCTAGGCTAGCTAAGTTTCGACTCGACTGATACCTAAACAAAACGTAACGATATCCTTTAAAATAATTCAAACTTGACTAGGCGGCTGCGCCGCCACCGGCCAACTATTATAAAGGAGTATCGATACAGTACGCATAGTCGTAAATTTTTTTTTGAAAAATCTTGCTTCGAGTTGAGAAATCGTGTTTACAAAAAATGCGCGAACAATTAGTATCGCCTCTCACAGTCTATCAAAACAATGACTCGTAAACCGTGAAGAAACAATGGTGAGTTTCGATGTTAAATCCTTGTTTACTTGTCTTCCAATACAGGATTGCATTGAGATTGTTAAGAGAAGGCTCAATGAACATGATTTGCCTGTGGAATATGCAGAGCTGTTAGATCACTGCCTAACAACTGGCTACTTGGTATGGAATGGTGAGTTTTACATGCAGGTAGACGGGGTAGAGATGGGTTCCCCTGTTTCTCCCGTTGTAGCCGATATTTTCATGGAAGACTTCGAGGAGCGAGCCCTGCGAACTGCTCCCGTCCCACCAAGGTTCTATAAGCGATATGTCGATGACACTTTTGCTATATTACCTACTAGTGGAATTACGGCTTTCTTAGACCACCTTAACTCTATAAACAACAAGATCCAGTTTACAATGGAGTTAGAAGCAGGTTGTTCTTTAGCTTTCTTAGATGTTTTAGTCATCAGGAATCCAAATGGAACCTTAGGACATACAGTTTATAGGAAAAAGACCCATACTGATAGGTACCTAAACGGTGAGTCTCACCATCACCCGTGTCAGTTGTGTACCGTTGGGAAATCTCTGTTACAGAGGGCTCACCGAATCTGCGACAAGGACCATCTACCTGCGAAACTCCAGCATGTCAAACGAGTACTTCGTGCAAACAAGCTGCAAGTTCCGCGTGTCCGTCGCGGAGGACGTGTCAAACCGGACACAGTCGAGCGAGTTCCAGCCTACCTGCCTTTCGTGAGAGGAGTGACTGACAAAATTGGGAGTATTTTGAAACGCGCCTCAATCAGAACCATCTACCAGCCGCCAAGAAAGATACACCAATTCATGCGAAGTGTCAAGCACAGGATTCCCTTACAAGAGGCAGGAGTATACAAGCTTGACTGTGAATGTGAACGCGAGGCAATAGAGATCCGCCGGCATCCAAATTTTAATAGAGATCGTGGTGGGAACATACCGGTAGCATGGGAACCAGTGCTTAAGTGCATGAGACCCCCTTGCTAGAAGTGTGACTGTAGAGTTAAAAAAAAAAAACAATTGATAATCAGTATTTTTAAGTTCATGTAAAGTAATTAGTATATAAATTTTATATTAACTTCAATTACTAATAATCAATATTGTTGACTTTATATAAAAATAATTGGTTTGCCTATTTTGGAACGTAACTTCATAATTAACTTTTGTAATTTTTGCCGAGGGTAGTAAACTAACCGTTAATGCTTTCTAAAAGACGCCTGTCACCTCAGTCATCCGGGACCACGGCACCTGAAAAAGTGCCGAAACGTTGGAAAATTGTAAAAATGTAATAAACGAGCATAAATCCGTGTGAAAACAGTTTTGTAGGTAGGTGATTAAGAATGTTTTTGAAAACCTTTTTGTCTCTAAAACACATAATAATCGGAATTCCTCGCCAAAACAATGCCTAATTTACAATTGAAAATATTTAGCAATCTAAGTTAATAAATCGAATTTGATCGATAAATAATTTTCAGGATGTCCCAGGCAGGAATGTATTTAGAAGATGAAGGAAGAAAGCTTGATAAAAGAAATGTATAGTTCTTCTCGTTCAAACTCTTTAAATAAAAAGCTCTTAATCTGTTCAAACGCAAAAGAGGTAGGTGCGTGCTAGCGATTCACGCTAGTGGTGTTGTTCCGAGCTGTTTCTTGCTTCGCAAGGCACGTTAAGCAGTTGGTGCCGGCTGCCGTCCATACATGACAATCGTTAAGCCAAGTCAAAGGCCTTAGGTTTAAAAACTTCTGACAGTAAGACCAGCCACTAGTTTTGCAAGCCTTCACCAATCCGAACTTGGCCCCCGTCGTGGAGTATGGCCTATACTTTCCTTAGGGAAGGCCCCTCCCTAAGGAAGATTTCTTGGCTCCTCGGTGGGAACATAATGGGTAGATGATGATGTGGGTTTCTTGCAGTGGATGGCTTTTTCCTATTTTGGATTGGAAATTCAGTTAATAATTTCTGGACTAAAGCAACATTAACAGGCAGGGGTTCCAAACCACGAAAGAGAAAAAAGCGTTTCAAGAATGTATGCTGAGAAAAAACTCACATAATCTATAGTACTAGGACTTGTGATGATATATACCCCTTAGGATGATAGTTACCTACTGTTGTGGAAGCAGTTGATTGCTTTGTGCGTGAGAGGAGTCTGCATCCATTATTCACATGTCAATCACACGTTCCTCTGTAATTTATGACTTTATTCGCTGTAAAATTGATTCTGGACATCAGGCTATGCTATTTGTGTGAATGTGGAATTTCAAATATTATATTTGGCCTTAAAATTCATTTAATCTGCACTTCTTTAAAATACAATAAAACATAACTCATTATCAAAACCTATAGGGTCGTTCTCATAGCCAAAGTCATGACGTACAGCAAAAAGCAGTATCTTATAGGTATCCATCAAAAGTAAAAATATATATTTAAAAACCATCGCCCACGACAACTCAAAAACGCGATTCACGTGCACGGACGCATGCAAGTTTTGGTCCTACCTTCCTCTTTAGGGTTTTCCTAAAATGGAGGCAAAACATATATAAGTAAATTAAATTAAACTAAGCAATAGTCAATTAAAGGAAAATATTAATGGGATAAAATTAAAATAGCGACATATTTTTTTGTAGCGGGGTGTAAAAAGAAACTGGTGTCGATTCTTGCCATAACTAAAAACCATGAAATACTAATTAATTTTAATATTGTCCTTTGCATCATACGTAATGAGATGATTTATACAGCGTCCAGTGGCATGTTAACTCACTCTACATGGTTGAAGTATACCCTAGGACGCTGCAGTGCCTGGAAGGTTGTTGGGTTATGAAGGAAAACATTGTGAGGAAACCCACGGCTTGGTTGGCTTCGCACTTATTGAATAGTCTTACCTGTGGGCTGTGTATGGTACAGATGCCGGACAACCCTTTTTTTTTCGAGGGGAAATCCTTCAGGGATACTAGCACCTTGAAGCAGGTGCTGGTTATGTCAGACTCTTACTGACTAAAACCCCCCGGTGCCAACTCGCGTTTCGGACGAGGCCACGGGAACAGAGACACAACCGCGACCCCACCAACGCTACAACTGCGCGCAACCGACCGTGCCAGCGGCACATGACATGGTCTTACGCCTCGGGTTCCGGGTACTTCTTCCTTACCATCCCAGTCAGGTCGGGGGCTGTGGCATTTGCACAAGCCTACGACGCCCTACTCTTCTACGTCTTATCGGAGCTGCGGCGGGATCTCTCTCGCGTACTCGCACCGCTTCTTCCTTCTGCCGAAGTACCGCAGAAGCGAAATCTTCGATCGCCTTTCATGCATTTTCACCGCCAAGTATTGCTCTCACAAGTGCCGGCAGCGTCAGATCTCTCCCTACAACCGCGACGAGAGCCGCGCGCTCCTCCGCCCATGCCGGACATACCTCCAACGTGTGACTGGACGTATCCTCGTCACAGTCACAGTGGTGGCACTCGGTGGTCGGCTCTCGACCTGCCACCCTATGTAAGTACCTTCTGAAACAAAGATACCGGACAACCTTTTTTTTTTCCACCCAGGAGAAACCCCAATTGCGGGTAACACCGGCTCGGGGGAGCACAGTGGTTATGTCAGACTCCCCGCCCTGAAAAGGGCGGTATATCCACTAAAACTTCTGGGGTGTTCCTCCGCACCGCAAAGGACGGGGCCACGGGGACGCTTACGCACACTTCCGCGACCCGGCGGCCACTCTGGTCCGACTGGTACGAGGCGCGCGCGCTTCCGCGCAGCGGCGCCCCCCCAGTCGGTCCTTCATTCGGTTGGTCGCCTGGGTCCCGCTCCACAAAGTGAAACAGGGCCCACGCGACCCCTCCCGCCAGATTTTTCGCCGCTGGCCAGCAAGATCCCATAAAGAGAAGTTACTGACCAGCGCCCAGGGTGCACCGGCCCTTGCCACTTACCCTTCCCACTGGTTCAAGATGAATCAGTAGGAACGGAAGCGGAAGGGCACACGGGAAGGTAATCTGCATCGCACCCCATGCCGGACAACCCTTTTTTTTTTTTTTTTTTTTTTTTTTTTCACCCAGGAGAAACCCCAATTACGGGTACCACCGGCTCGGGGGAGCACAGTGGTTATGTCGGACTCCCCGCCCTGAAAAGGGCGGTATACCGACTAAAACTCCTGGGGTGTTCCTTCGCACCGCAAAGGACGGGGCCACGGGAACGCTTGCGCACACTTCCGCGACCCCGTCTGCGGGCGCCCTTTCGGGCACTCCTTCGGCGGCGCTTCTGCCCCGTCGGTGCTCGACGACGGGGCTAGAAAACGCCGCATCTCTTCGTTGGAGCGCATAGGGGCCAAGTGCGTATGATCTTGGCCCCCATACGCCCCAACGCGCCGCCCCCTCCATCCCATCGCAAGCCGGTCGATGAGACGGGGAGGGCGGCGCACCTCCTCGTTGAGGCGCGTGGGGGCCCAAGCGTCCCGGTCCCCACACGCCCCACACGTGAGGCCCGTCACGTCGCCCACCAGCACTTCTCTGAATGCAGAGAAGGCGGTGAGCGACCGCGCGGGCCCCCTCCGTGCCAGAAGGCACCCTCGGAACACGCAAGGGCGCCTTCCGGCCCGCCGTGATGGACGCGGAGAGTCCCCCGACCCTCCGCGTCCCGGCGGCCACTCTGGTCCGACTGGTACGAGGCGCGCGCGCTTCCGCGCAGCGGCGCCCCCCCCAGTCGGTCCTTCATTCGGTTGGTCGCCTGGGTCCCGCTCCACAAAGTGAAACAGGGCCCACGCGACCCCTCCCGCCAGATTTTTCGCCGCTGGCCAGCAAGATCCCATAAAGAGAAGTTACTGACCAGCGCCCAGGGTGCACCGGCCCTTGCCACTTACCCTTCCTACTGGTTCAAGATGAATCAGTAGGAACGGAAGCGGAAGGGCACACGGGAAGGTAATCTGGCATCGCACCCCATGCCGGACAACCCTACGCCAACTAAAAACAATGTCCCATTAATGTTACCATCTATAAGTAAAACATAAATCCTTTATGTTGATTAAAAACGTTTCCATGCCTTCTCAAAAATGTTACAAAACGCAAATAACTTAAAAGTGCGTAAAAAAGTTGTCGTGAGCAATGGCTCTTAAATTGTTTTCCGCTACAAAGCCATATTTTTGGAGCCCAAACGGCGATAGTTCTACTCGCACTTGCCCGACATGTTTTTTCATACTATGAGCTATAGATGCAGATTTTATATCCAGGATGTTAGCAGAACATTAAGGCCGAATCAAAACGTTTTTTTCGTATTGGTATCTATCGTATTTCGGATTCGTATTTTTTCGTGCGTAAATGGAAAGTCGTATTAATATAAAAATTACTTTTGTTTAATAACATAAACCGATCCGTTTACCTCCGTGTTTGTTTTGAATTGGAGAGGATTACGAATTCGTAATCCTCTTATTAAACCAATTGGTTCAATAAACAGTTTACGAAACTCATTAATATTGTTGACTATAATTTGTTACAAATTATTCGTATAATAATTATGTTCAAATGAACTGTGTCTAGTTATATGTATCTTACATGGGTCTGATATCAACCCTTTGCATATCCCATTGCTGGGGCACTGGTCTCTTCCGGCATCGCAGAAAGGTTAGGCCGTACTCCACCACGGGAGTCCAGTCCGGGCTGCTGGAGGATTATAAGACTTTGGCGGGCCTTACAGTCAGAAGTTATTAAACCGCATATAAGGCTTCAGACATGGCTTTACGTAAATGGGTCTAATCGCGCTTATTTATTAGGTAAAACGTAATTACCTACTGTGCTGTGTCTAATTGCTGCCGAGTCTTTCTTTTATTTCTTTCTTTCATGTTTTTTCATCAGTAACATGCAGGCAAGCAAAATTGTCTTGCATATTATATCAACAAGACTCTAGAGTGGCCACACGGGAGTAGTATTTAAAGAGTACTTTGCTTTTAGTCATCAAGTTGAGAAATTGTCGACTCAAGTCCTACCCTTTATTAGCGAAAGCAAAGTTCCCTTGTGAGAATTTCCTATTTCGCTCTGAAAGCTTATCATTCAAGTGCGCCTAAACTTAGCTTAGTCTCGTAGGTATCTCTTCAAACTTGCACAGTTTTGCACAAATAATGTGTACTTTACTCGAGGCCCGTAGTTCGAATAGCGCAAGTGAGATGCATCACTATCGTCTCTTTTATTTGCGCCAGAATTTCTAAACATTATACAGAAACATTCGATTTAGATAAGCATCATGTTTTCAGAGTACGTCTAGAAGTCTGTATCATATAACTACAATTCATGGTTAACTATCGACCGACGGACTCGGTGGCGCAGCGGCTTGATACGCTCACTGTAAAACTGAAGGCCTCGGGTTCGATCCCCGGCCGGCTAAAACTAGCAGACGAACTTTTCTAGTTTGTCTCGGGTCTTGGATGTTATCTATGTATTTATTGTATTCAATCTATCGTTGAGTTAGCACCTGTAACACAAGTCACTTAGTTGTACTTATGGGGCTAACCATATATGTCCATGAATATTTATTATTATTTCTTTACTATGACAATTCGACGTACCTTGAAAAGTTTGTTTAAAATCTGAATAATGCCACGAAAACTTAAAAAAAATACTATAAAGACAACTAATAGACGGGACCCAAATTAAAAAAATGCAACTAGGTTGGTTCCGACCGCTTATTAGTTAATGCTCAGTAGTCGGATTGTTGTTTATTTAATATACTAGTTTTTTCAATTTCGATTGAGTGGGGTTCGAGTTCCCACTCCAAGCTACCACAGCTGGCAGCACTGTTGTAATTCCGATGCACTCTAAGAAACTTTACAACGAAAGCTAAATGAGCTGACAAAGTTGGCGTTCATCGGCTTCCAGAATAACTGCAACATTGTGACTTGCACGTTACCTTGGCAAATAACAAGCACCTGTTTGAAAGTGGAACAGCTCCTTTTTTGCGAGCCTGTTGGCGAGTTAGAGGGCTTCGTCAATAAACCGCTCTGCAGTTTGGCGAAATACAATATTTGTTGTTGCTTTTTCCAAGCTGAGTAAAATATCTTTTTTTGAACTAGAACTCTCGTAAACACTATACATTATTGATTTTATATAACCGGATCAATTTAACTAAACTTAACTTTTTAACTGATGATGATGAGTGGTGGAGTATGGCCTAACCTTCCTGCAACGCAGGAAGAGACCCGTGCCCCAGCAGTGGGGACACACAGATTTTTTTATGTACAACTAGCTGACCCAGCGAACTTCGTAACGCCTAACAGTCGATTCTTTAATATATTTTTTATTTTTCTCTTTGTAAGAACCATCATCGTACTTCAAGGAATATTCTAAGCGAAATCGGTTCAGCTGCGCTCGAGATTTAGGCTTACCAACACTTTCAGCGATTTATTTTTATATTATAGATAAAGTGTTGTCTATTTATCTAATTTATTTTGGTGTGAACCTACCTCACAGGCATTAGAATATTCCGCCGAAAGATTTTTGGCACCCTTCAAAACACAATCTTTACAAGTTCCATTTCGGTCGTTATCTCTCCTTTTTTGTTTCTTTTACGTGAGGTTTGTTAAAGAACCTTAATATTTCTCGTACAAAGGGCTCCGTGCGACCGAATAATGAGGTTCTCACGAGGGCTGGAGGACTCTTCTCTTTATTTCGAACTTGACGTTGTCGTCGCCTTACATGCTGAGATTCTGGGCGGAAAATAAAACCGGCAATTCTGCCGATAGATAGATAGATAGAGAATACTTTATTGTACATAAAAATGGAAATTACACAGATATTTCTTAACCTAAGAGTACAGACGGAAGCCTTATCACCAAAAGTGATCTCTTCCAGACAACCTTCGGATGAACTGGACTAATACATTAGAGAAGGAAGTAGATGTACAAAAAAAAAACATACAAAACATTAATTTTGGAGGTTCCAAATACATGCCTCAATAACAGTTTGAATAAATAAAATCATCAACAGATACATACAAATAATTTACATAAATAAAAATAAAAATTATACATAAATAATTAACAAAATATACACATTCAAAGGACATAATTTGTAACATTGTCCTGCTGTTGAACACAACAACAGCAGGACAATGTTACAAAATTAAATAATAACAGTATTACAGTGTAGTAGTGAGATAGAACTCCTTTACCATAGCCTTAAAAATGGGAAGGGATTTGGCTTTCCGTACCTCCACCGGTAAGGCATTCCATAATCGGACTGCCTGCACGGTGAAGGAACAACCGTAGATAGTGGTGTGATGGGATGGGATTTTTAGGAGCAGGTTTTGGGAAGAGCGAAGAGTAAGGATATGAGAGGAGTACCTAAAGAAACTCGAAGCACTCTTTTAGATAGGAAGGAGTAGTTGGATTGAACAGTACGCAATATAGAAGAGAGAGTATATGCCTAGATATACCTAGGAGCTTAAATAAGCACGCAAATGAAGGTCGTATATATGTTTGTATGTATGCCCAAAAATATATTCTATTTTAAAATACATATGAATATTAGTTGTAGGTCAGTTTATGTACATATTCTTCCAATATTCTCGTATTTCATATACACTTTCACTTCATCTTTCAGTTCTATCCATACCAAGATTATCTGGAAGGGATCGCTTTTAGCGATAAGACCGCCAATTGTATACGGCAAAAGTAAGATATGTTAGCCTTTTAATTTATTTTGTTTTCTAATAAAGAGTTCTAATCTAATCTAAATCCACGATAGTATCGTTATATCTAATTAAAACAATAAATAAAAATAACGTCATTAATAACAAAATTATTCTATGTTCGATAACAACCCGTGTATGTCCCCATTGCTGGGGCACGGATCTCTATGTTCACTATACGATAACTCCGTAACCCATCGACAGATTAGTCGTAACTGCGAGACTGTATTAAATCATGATTAATTCGACAAAATAACCAAAAAAACTTTGTGAATTTACGATTCATTTTGCACTAAGTCCTCTACATACTTACTAAATAAAACATGTTGCTTGTAATTTTACTGCAATATCATCTCATTATTCCTCACTACATAGCGCTGAAATGAAAAACACCGATAAAAAGAAATTAAACCGTGAAATTAACTACTAACTACTAAGCAGGCGGGTCAACACCATGAGGAAACCCACGCTTTGGTTAGTTTCGCACGCATTGACTTGTGAGATAGGCTGACTAAGCCGTTACGATGGTATAGGTGCTACGCAAACCTACTCCGTTTAAAAAATGTCCCACACTGCAGCGTCCGATTGTTCCCTTCACATCTAGTTCGAGTGAAGGTGCTACCGAACGCTGTATAAATCGTATAATCGTCATTACGTAAATGCGGAGGTCAACATTGAAGAAACATACCCCTAGCAATACGTTCGTTCTGTGTTTCTCGATTTTATTTATTCAAATCTACAAAAGGCACTGTGGCGTCCGATTGGTCCCTTCACATCTAATTCGAGTGAAGGTGCTACTGAACGTATAAATCGTATAATCGTCATTACGTAGATGCAAATGCCAACATCGAAGAAACATACTCCTACCGATACGTCCGTTCTGTATTTCTCGATTTTATTTATTCAAATCTACAAAAGGCACTGTGGCGTCCGATTAGTCCCTTCACATCTAGTTCGAGTGAAGGTGCTACTGGACGCTGTATAAATCGTATAATCGTCATTATGTAGATGCAAAGGCCAACATTGAAGAAACATACCCCTAGCGGTACATTCAAACTGTGTTTATCGATTTTATTTATTCAAATCTAAGAAAGGCACTTTGGCGTCCGATTGGTCCCTTCACATCTAGTTCGAGTTAAGGTACCTACCACTGGACGCTGCATAAATCCTAATAATCGTCATTAATTAGATGCAATTATGCAAAGGCCACCATTGATGAAACATGCCCCTTGCGGTACATCTAGGTTGGTCCCTTCACACCTAGTTCGAGTGAAGGTACCACTGGACGCTGCATAAATCCTAATAATCGTCATTACGTAGATGCAAAGGCCACCATTGATGAAACATGCCCCTTGCGGTACATCTAGGTTGGTCCCTTCACATCTAGTTTGAGTGAAGGTGCCACTGGACGCTGTATAAGTCATCTCATTACGTATGTGCAAAGGCCAGCATTGAAGAAACTTGCCCCTAGCGGTACATTCAATCTGTGTTTCTCGTTTTTATTAATTCAAATCTAATAGCTAGGAGAAATCGCACGATCATTGTTTGCGGTGAGTCATCAGATCAATCGTCGGGAAGCCGGTACATATCGTACCCTCGTCTCTCCGTCGTTTATCTTCATCTCAACGTTATGCCGGTCACGGCCGCTTGGCTTTGCTTTCCTGTGGGAGTATAGACGCTATTAATTGGCTGATATGAAACTCGCTCTTGGATGTAAACCTAGTAGTAGGTTTATACCAGCGCCTTGATTATATAATTTTTTAGTAGGTTTATACCAGCGCCTTGATTATATAATTTTTGTCTATGTGTAAAAGCGAAATAAAAAACTAAACATTATTTGGCCGAAGTATGTCCGCACAATCACTCGGTTTAGGCTAGGCGCAGGTTGAAATGTAGGCGACGCAGTACAGCACAGTTCAGTACAAGGCAGCGCAGTTGAGGCAGACATAGGCCCCCTCCGCATGTTGCGACGCAACTATTTGCTCTATTCCTTGGCAATTCTCACCCATAATAACTCTTTCAAAGTATTTTTTTAATAGTCCGGATGATTCGTATCATACGAGCAAGGTTCACAGTAAACTAATTCAATTAAATGTTCTGTCTTTGCAACAAAATTGTTACTAAACACGCCTCGACGTGCACGCGTCGCGCAGAAATCTGTGCCGGCACTACAACAACACGCAGAGCTGGGCAGACACGTTTCTGCGTCGCACGTGCCTGCGCCGCAGCGTAGCTCAATGACGTTCCATGCTTTACGAAGTCTGCGCTACCCTGCGCTGCGCTGTGCTGCATCGCCTGCATCTCAGCATGCGCCTAGCCTTATCCTCGTTTAGGTCTCGTCAATATTTCTTTTTTCATCCTCTCCAAATGTCTAAACCAACATAATACTCCTTTCTCAATTGTAAGCATTGTCATCATCATCCCACAACCTCTATCAGTCCGCAATGTTCTCTTTTCAAATTATTGCTTATCCTGTCATTCAAAGTAACACCACACATAGTTCTAATAGAAGTGTTTCAGAAAATGCGCATTGTAATACCATTCCTATAAATGAGAGATACAAAGCCAACTGGGCAAATACATTTTGGACTTAGACATCATAATTATTAAGTTGAATTTAGATTGAGACTATGAAATACAATGTGTAAGTTGAACAATTGTTGCAAGCCGCAACTGAGCCGCATTTTTGTTAGAAACTTATTCGATAATACCGAAACTCAATTTACTATATTCCTGCACTCTGGAATTTCGCATAGGTACTTTAAGGCGCTACAACGTAGAAAGAATGGTTGCTAGAAGAAATCTCTTTCAGAGATAAGCTCGCCTTTGTACATGTTATTTCTTATGTTTTGTCCTGTTAAGTGTTTCGTGTGCAATAAAGTATAATTATTACTAATTAAAGAATACTAGAGATTTTTTAAATAAACATCGTAAATCTTTACAACTACCTATATATTTAGAACTACAGCCTAGAATCTAGGATCAACAACCTAGGACTATAATCGATCGCCGCCAAAAACGGCCGTTTTTTTGTGCAACTGCATTAAAGACCTAGATTCTTGAACCTAGGTCCTTGTCAGTAGGTTCTAAAAAGAGCATTATATTTAATAACATTTAAGATGTTCAGTTTTTCCAAGGACGCGCTATAAATGAAGACATGACTTTTGCCATTTGTTGCGCTAGTGAGCATCGCAAAGCGCCTTAAAGTCGCCATTACGTCCGGCATCCAACTAGCTTGCACATTCTAACTAGAAATGTCCAAAATTGTTTTTATCTCATGACGCTTCAAACTATATAAATTTGTCAAAAGATTTGTTAAGTAGCGTATAAATATCCCACTACAGGCAGCAGGCCTTCTCTCAGATAGAGGGTATGGGCTTCATTACCACGTGCCCACCGCAAATGGACAACAGTGCAAAAATAAAGCCCAATGATTTTATTGCTTTTTCGAGAAGAAAACAGAAAAATAAATTGATTTTTAGAGCCGGAAGTGACGTAGGCTGGAAGGCTACATAAAACATAGATAGATAGATAGATAGAATATTATTTATTGCATGTACACCAAGGAGTACATAATCTCTGCCTTTACTTTACTTGAAAAATATACTTGTCACACGGATGTAAAACATCCGTGACTTGTCATTGCAATTCAATTCGATTTGACACACCACACCACAGACCAAAAGTTGTTGACAATTGACATTTTCCTTTTTTTTTTGGTGACAAAGGCAAAGGCGTAGATACCACGCTGTAGAGCCGCTGTGCCGGTTTTTTTATTGTGTAATTTTGTAATTTTTTCTGTTATATAACTACAGAAAAATCTTTGAGGATTTTTCTTGAATTCCTTGAAGCTTAGTCTGCAAATGTTTTTTTTTATTTCAGCTTCATTTTTTTTTTTTGCATTATTGTCCATGGCAATTAGTTTATTTTAGTAAGTTTGATGATGAATTACTTTATAGATTAGTTTCAGACATGGTTAGGTACTTAAGTTTTTATCATATTATATTTACATGTTATTTACGTAACAAAACGAACAGACAAATGGAATTTTTTGTACAATTTTTGTCCACCGCGTATTGGCAATTTGAAGCACTTAGATATTTGAACACCTCAGACACACAGGTTTCGTCACGATGTTTTTCTTCACTGTTAGCGAGTGGTGTTGATTGCTACTACAACTTCAAAAGAATACTATTTTTTTATGTGGCCTCTATACATCCCACTGTAAGTTACATGCCTTTTCTCAAGGAATATGGGATTAACTACGAAATTACTTGAGCCAAATGTTGCTGCCTGTACGTAATACAGAGAGTATTGTACAGAGGTTCGAAATTTCACTGATGCCATTGGCTCAGTTGGGAGAGTTCTGGCACGGTTAGCCTGAGGTCGCGGATTCGAGTCCCGGCATGGGTGGAATTTTTAGCCTTTAAATAAGTTTTAACTACCAAGTCAAGTTGGCCACCGAATTGACAAATGCAAGCGCTCTCTGGTTTCTTCACGAATAATTTCGTTCACCGTTAACGAGTCGTATAGCAACTACAATAGGCTCTACCATCGAATCCACGACCTTTATCCAAATAGGTAATGAAGCGTGTTATCACTAGACTAACGAAGTAGTCAAGTATATTCCAGACTCTCATCGAAGACAGAAATTCCTTCAATTTCCGACGTCGACGGCAGCGCCTTTTGGAGTGTCTAACGGTCTATCACTAAGTTATCACCGCGTCTTGGCACGAGGCCGCTAGTGGGAGCAACTTCTGTTTTACGACTTTTAGAAAATTTCTAACATAAAATTTCCACCTTCACAAATGAAATGACATGGACGCCCGTGGCACATAGAACACTTTTTATTAGAAATCGAGTTTTATGATCCGATGCTCTGCAGAGCTGTTCGGAGGGTGTCCCGAGTTTATAGGGATTTAAAGTTTTATGTAATGACTGCTTACATTCTTAATGTTTGCATTACTATCGTAATTGAGTAACAATAACATTGTGCTGGTGAAAATAGCTGCAAGCGTAGTTGTTGATAAATACATATTTAAATATATTTTTGTCTGGATCTATAATTTTTCAAAAGAAGATAAATGTCATAGATATACATATTTATCACGGCAAAAAAGTAAAATAAACCTTTTTAGAGGACCTCCCAATCACTTAAATTAAGGGTGATTTATTTTTGTCGTCTGTCATCTAGTGTCGGCTGTCTTTAGATCACTTTCCAATTCCGAGATCCGTTCGCGAAATTTTAAGTTTTATTGCGCACATTTTTGTTGGAGTAGGCAGTGCATTTGTGTGAGGCACTGGTCTTCTGTTAGTAAGAGTATAGACTTAATAAAGACTGTGGACTCGGACTCTCGATTGCGAAATGCTTAAGTTTCTGTTAAGCTTCGGTAGAAGTGTGAGAATAGTAGATTGTTAACCACCTGCTGTTCAGAAACTCACATGGCCGCAGCATTTTTTTTAATTACTTTTTTTTACATGAAACTCTTCAAAACTGGTGGGAAGTAATTTGTATGAGTTTTTCCCTCGCTAGGGAGGGAAGCAGCATTTTCCACCCAATAATCACACCCAAAAATTAAAACAACACTACTGTCCGAGTATAAGAAATGAAAAAAAAATTACTTCATTAATTAGAAACAACGGCATTGTTTCTTCATCTATACAGTTCAAATGCCAATGAACAATGCTCGCAAGTTTCGCCTGGTTCAATTTGCAGAACAAACATTGGCGAGGAGTGCGGATACGTTTGTCTGGAAGCTGGTAGAGAATCGCGATGAGGTGAAACATTAACCCTAAGGCCACACTAGAAGACAAAGGTTCGTATCGATTTATAGCGACTAGTAGGTAAGGTACGCCTACAAATATTCCCACTGGTTGAAAGATCGCACACCGAAAATTGGCGGGAAGAATTGGGCTCGCACACCCAATTCTTCCCGCGGGTGTCGTAAAAGGCGACTAAGGGACACAAGCTGGGGGGTGGGCAGCAGAGCCCCCTGAGGTACAATTCCATTGAGCTGCGATCCCCAACTCGCATGCTCAGCGTGGGGATTATGGGCATTGCCCCCCATGATAGCACAACGTGGCGCTCTTTAGGGGAGGGCTATGTCCAGCAATGGACTAGTATATCCTGACGACGACGACGACACTGAATATTGCTGGAGGTTGTCTAGTACCCTGGGAAGTTTGGACAATATTGGTTTATTGGCCAAAAATCCCAGACGCAACTACAGCGACTAGTAAGGTACGCCTGAGAATATTTCCACTGGTTGAAAGTTCGCGCACCGCATATTGCTGGAGGTTGTCCAGTCCCTTGGGAATTTTAGACAATATTGGTTGGTTTATAGCCCAATTATCTCAGACACGACTATAACGACAAGTAAGATACGCCTGAGATTATTGCTATTGAAAGCTCGCACACCTTATATTTCTGGAGGTGGTCCAGTCCCCTGGAAATTTCGGAAAATATTGCTTTTTTACCCAAAATTTCCAGACGATTTTCGGTCATTTAAATACCTTCATACGCGATTTTGGATTGTAAATGTTAATTTATAACGTAAGACGTTTTGAGGGTGGGGGAGTCCAAGCAAGCCTGACAATATATGGATGCAATAGACAAACATCTAAAACAAACTACTTTGCTACATTGTCAAGACCAAGCTGAACATTCGGAGAAACCCGCTAATGTGCTCCTAAGCCCTAGGAACTAGGGTAAGTAAACAGCGGTGAATTGCACCAATTCGATACAACTGTTTCGTGTTACATCTTCTACAGTAGAATGTAGCCATACTTAACCAAATTATGCTCATTTTAGGCTATACTAGCGTTTACCACTAGCATGTTGTAGTAGCAGTGGACAGCTGACATATGCGGAAGAACAGACGATGGGGAACAAAGGTTCTGGAGTGGAGACAATGGACTGGCAAATATAACGTTGGATGCCCACAAGCTCCCTGGACCGACGATCTGAGTCAGATTGCTTGCAGTGGCTGGTTGAAGATGGCCGAGGAGAGAAGGATTGAGCGTGACGTGCATTGAGGGAGTTGTGGCGAGCACATGTCAACTCTGCGCGCGCGCTACAAACTCCAACATTCCTGCATCGCGCAATCAGTGTTACACATGACATACCATAAATATAACGCCCGACTTACAACAGTTGGTCCGGCCGTCCCTAAGTATACGATCTGCCTGGCGGGCAATTTCCCTTTATAGTGAAAGAGCACGATCACCCGGTCTTCCCTATAGAGTTTTATTTCTGTGGACGAGTACAGGCTGATTGATTAATAGCACTCACCGCAACCTGCTTTTTGTTCTTTATATCTTGTATATTGCAGAATTTTATGTCTCCTTAAATTGCTATTATTGTTCTACAGTCAAGTGATTATTTTGCCTTACTATATTTGAAGACCTATCGAATCTATACCAGCAACGTATCCACTCTTTCTTTGGGCAGATTACACAAAGACTCGATAGCCGTGAGTATAGTATAATGATGGGCATAGTGAATAGGGAGAGAGTTCTAAGCAGACCACTCGTTAAATGAAGAGAGCAAATCACGGAAAAAATATAAGTTTTGACAGACAGTCCACACAGCGAACGACAAATTAGGGCTGATGCCACAGCGATCGATCACAGCGTATCCTAGTTTGGCACCTGGCCCTTGATTCTGTTAATCCATTGTAGTATAATGACAATTGCACGAACGTAGCGAATTCATTTCATTGCTGCTTGAAGCCTAAGCACGCACACGTATCAAACCTTCTAGGCGCCAATGGTTTAAAAAAGACGTCACATGACGCATCTATTTATCTGTCATTGTAGTGTAATACACTAACAGAATTGAGGTCCAGAACAAATTGTGTTGATAATGATGATCCTTTGTATATCCCTACTGCTGGGCACGGGTCTCTCCCTGCATCGCAGTAAGTTAAAGCCATACGGGGGCCAATTCCGAGTTGATGGAGGATTGTAAGACAGCGGCGGGCCTTCTGTCAAAAGTTATCAATCCGCCCATGAAACCTTCGACATGCCTTAGCGACTGCCATTACATGACAGCCGGCACCAATTGCTTAGCGTGCCTTGAAAAGCACGAAAGCACTCGAAAAAAATGCCACTAGCAGTAATCACGGGACTGTCATCCATCCTGCACCTGACCACTGTTGCTTAACCCAAGTCATGGTGTTATGTGGAAGTTATTTATTAATGAATCTAGAGCTTGCTCGAAACGTTTTGAAAAATTCCAGCTCCATAATCCACCAAAGGATTCCTAAATCCAATCTGGAATGTTTGCATCGTCTGTTGCTCCTGCAACAATATATTTCGCTCACACCAGCAGGAGTAACGTTTCTAATTTTAACGTGAAGGCAAATTTTATGGCGCGTGCATGTGCTGCCAGTGTACAGTAAACAGCAAACCAATCTTTACGTTTTTCGTGTAGAATCTCCCGTAACGTAACTGAGAAGATTACACGAATGTTTAAAGTGAATGTGCTGCTGACAGTTCCCCTATGATAGCACAACGTGGCGCTCTTTAGGGGAGGGCTATGTCCAGCAGTGGACTAGTATAGCCTGACGACGACGACGAACCTGTCTCGTACATAATGTATGACGAGCGATAACTTATTATATCTCAAGATGTAATATATATTATACTACATCCCATAGTCAAAAGCTGGCTTGAGAAGATGGCGTTGAGTTAAGTAAAAATTGGCTATTGAAGATTTCTGATAAAAAATATTAAATCTCTAGGTTATATAGGTACACACTCTAGGATTCATGATATATTCCACTTAATGTAAAGCTCTACTTATTAAAACTGGCTATTTATTATAATATGACGACCTCTGTGGCGCAGCCGTAGCGCATCTACCTACCATGCGAGGGGTCCCGGGTTCGATCCCCGCCTTGGGACACAAAAAAAACCCCAGGTCTTGGATGTTTATATGTCTGTGATGTCGTTTTCCACGACACAGGCTGTCCTAGTGTGAGGTCAGAAGCAATGTATGTACCAGTATGTAAATGTAAATATCTTGTCAAAACCTAACTAGACTAGAGATTCGATAAAAAAGAGATAATAAAAAAGTTATTGTTATAATTAATAGCCTATTTTGTTGGGTCTTTGGTTTGTCTCTTAATTCAAATCCCTAGCCTTGCTAGGTCTCGACTGACTGCTAATCAAAAGGTAATGATAATCTTCGAATTTAAAACTGACTAGACCGCTGCGCGCCGGCCAGCTATTTTAAAGAAACATCGTCACAGTACCTATCTAAGTAATAGATATTTATATGTTAAAACGGGTCCAATCGCGATTATTTAATTTTATTATGAAAAATGTTATTACCTTGGATTCCCGGTGTTTATAGTTACTTACATTCATCGCGAGTCATTAAAAAGTATCTACTATATTATAACATATTCCAAAAAAAAATATTTCAAAACCTCGAAACTAACCTGTGAAACTCGGAAGGGAGTTTTTATTTGTTAGAACTCATAGTTTCGTTCGCAGCGCATGACATTCGATTAATAAATTATAATTAAGTTAACCTGGGCCGCGTTTCATATTTTGAGGGCTTTTTAAAGCGTCATTAAAAACAAAAAAACAGTATCACAAGTTACCGATAGATGGTGCTGACGTCATATAATATGTCAAAATTGACATCACATCACTGTTCTCTGTGGTTTCTGCCACGTTACGTTTCTGAAGCCTGTGCTTCTTCCCTGTCAACCCAATCTTGTTTTATCGCTTGAATGCAACGTAATTTACTTACTTCATCTTTAGGAAAACGGTGAGTGCCAATGTTTTTACAAAACTGCACAATGCACGGGCTAGCCATTAGTTAAGACACAATTCACGTACCTACGTCTGTAATGAACAAAGTAAAAATACTTCAAAACTTTCAAATTTCAACAGTTTTGGAACTTAGTTTAGCTTAGATCACAGCCTACAAAGATATGTTTAGGTTATCATATCACAGACAATAATCTGTGCATACAACATAAAACGCTTGGTTTAACTGTTCTGTGATAAAACGTATGATGGATGACATTTGTACTCCTTGCAGCACCATCTAGTTTCTTTTAATGGAATCATTTCACAGCTGTCATTGAAAAGCCCTCATTAAGTCAACTCGTACATCGCGTAGCTAGTCTCCTAACGTGTTAATAATGTGTTTTGATCGATTGCAACATTTTCATTAAAATGTCATAGTAAACTATGAACTGTAGTTATATGAAATAGGGATGTGGATATTTTATCTGTGATTTTAATTGTTATTCTCAAGGTCATCATCTAAAAATGAGCTTAGTGAAACCACGGACTCATGCACCAAGGGTCCATAATTTGGGTTTGTTACAATGGAAATATATATAATGCAAAGACTTAGTGCCAAGAATACAATTTAATAGAACCTCTTTACACTATTCTCTGTATTATGTTGTCGCTGCCTGTACGTAATACAGAGAATAGTGTAAAGAGGTTCGAAATTTCACTGATGCCGGTGAGTCACCCATCAGCTCAGTTTGAAAGAGCGCTGGCACGGATAGCCAGAGGTCGCGGGTTTGAATCCCGGCATGGGTGGAATATTTAGCCTCTAAATAGGTTTTTAAAATTGTCCTTAGCACGGGTAAGTGCATTAAAAAAATATAGTCATGTGGGTACAGCGATATCAATCCGATGTAAAAACCTAACTGCAAAGTAGGTACTCGGGGCTGCAAGTGATGCAAATTACTTCAGCCAGATGTCGCTGCCTGTACGTAATACAGAGAATATGTAAAGAGGTTCAAAATTTCACTGATGCCGGTGAGTCGCCCATTAGCTCAGTTGGAAAGAGCGCTGGCACGGATAGCCAGAGGTCGCGGGTTCGAATCCCAGCATGGGTGGAATTTTTAGCCTCTAAATAGGTTTTTATAACGTTGTTCTATATTATTAGTAACTGTCCACATACAATTCAATCCAATTCCACACGTCCACACTTGCATGTTCGAAGATTGTTTCCAATTCATGAGTCAAATGTGACTCGTGGACTTATTCCAATACACTCCGAGTCATATACGACTATTGGACAGGGAAGTTGCTAAAAAACAAACTGCCGTACAGTCGCCAACATAATTATCAACCATTACTTGTTTAATGCAAAACCGTCCGTAATTTGTAGTTCACACGTAATAGTCATGAGTTGCTTACCAGGTCCGTACGCAAAATAGATTGGCGAATTTACACAAATAATGCATCGCTTCGCAACAACAGCAAAAGGGAAAATGTTATCCATAATTTCCCAAAACACCACGCGTCTGCGACAGGTGTGCGCCATTAACATTTGAGCAGCACTAGCGGAATTTATTGCCACGCCACCGTGTTGCTGGATCGCCACAATAGTAAAATACGGGGCCAAATTGGTAATTTTAAATTCATTAGTCCACTGCCACTCGCTGCGCACGCCGAACTACCCCTGCCATGTTGTGAACGCGAAACGAGGTCGCTGTCTGTTTGTTTGTTCCAATTATGCTTACCTAAATCACCATACGGAACACTGAAATGGATGTCACATTATCAGATCAACTAGTCCGGTCATTTGACCATCGTAAGGCAAAGTATGTTGTATATTGTATGGAATCAGGCATTACTTTGCGGAAATCCATAATAGCATTAAAAAGTGAAAATTAATTTGCTAAATTCCGCCAAAAATCCCACAAGCACCATGCGGTTAGTTAATGCACCGCCTCCCTCCCACTTTTTCAAGCAGAAGCAAGAGACGAACACACCACCAAGCAAGCAGCAAGCACTTGCCTCGTGTTAGCGGCGAAATTTTCTCACACAAGTATTGGTGTCGGTGGTGGTGTGTTCGTGTGACCAACCCGGACTTGGCCCCCGTGGTGGAGTATGGCCTAACCTTCCTGCGATGCAGCAAGAGACCCGTGCCCCAGCAGTAAGGACATATAAGGGTCGATAACGAACGAACGATGGTGCTTGTGGGATTTTGACGAAATTTCCACATTTTAATGCTATAATATGTCGTATATTATTGTTAGCCGTATGCGATGTCGTTGTCTGGTTGCCATAGAACAGGGTACCCTAGTTGGGAACCAGTGGTGCGATCATGCAAATCCTCCACTGTATGGAGTTTCATTTAACTGATTTAGCCTACTCCAAGCTATGAAACATACATATTTTGACACGTTGAAGTCGTCTTAAGAGTGGAAAGTTTACGTGATATAAGGGCAGGACAAGTGATTTTTTTGTTTATTTGTAATATTAATAAAGAAAAAATCTTCGATTCTTTTTTGTTTCTTTCTGAATGTAATCGTTTGTTTGCTTCGTGTCGGAACATGTTCTCAAAAATGGAGAAAAAAGAAGTGCGAGCAATTACTAAATACCTCTGATTAAAAAATGATGGAGGCAACATTAGGAGAGTCTACTCCGCCGTATTCCACTGTTGCAAGGTGGGCTTCTCAATGTCGAGTAGCGAGAACGAGCACGGAAGACGAACATCGTTGCGGCCGTCCATCGACGTCAGTCACCCAGGAAAATGTTGCGAAAATAAATTATTAAGTTATCAATAGTCATTATATTCTATCTCATTCTCACTACTTTTTGATCCCCCCTCGTACAAGCGTTACCAATGAAAAAATTGTTCTCGTTGAAAATGTTTTTGCAAAAACAGGATTTAGAAAAATCTCAAACATGTAATAGGGATTTTTGAGCCCAGAAACTAAAAAAAAATGAGGACTAGATACCATTTTAGCTAAACATGTGCAAACAAAACAAAGAGCTGTGGGGCCAAACTACATTCCGATCAAAAAGCTCTAGACATAGTGGTTGGAAGGTGAAAGTTACAGATTTCTCACTGACACGGGCCTTACTGACAGAAGTTATCAAGCCGTCCATAAGGCCTCTGACGTGGCTTAACGACTTTCATTACTTGATCTACCTACTCGATTTACATTACATAGCTAAGCAGCCTATAGATCAAACAAAACTATGTACCTAATGTACATCGAGTTGTCAAGATAAACTACCATTTGTATCGTAGTTTATTTTTCAAAATAAACTACATTATGACAATTTGAGGTGCATTGCGTAGCAAAGTGTACTTGTTAATCTATATGTTAACCAACTTTGCGATGTGCTTCGAATTGCCATTGTAAACCATGAATTGCGGTTCCATGTAACATGCCCTAAGCTTTGGCTTCTCAATTGGGAGGCCTTGGGTTCGAACCCCGGAATGTACCATGACGTTATGTACATTTGTGAAATTATTATAGTAGCAATGCTACTCTCTGACGGTGGAGGAAAACATAGTAAGGAAACCCTAGTGTCTGAGGTGTACATACCTCAGCGGCGGAAATCTCAGGTCTTACTAACTACTATGCCCTAGGGTCATTCAAAAGCAAAAGTCATTCGAATGCGTCTCGTCTATGTCTCTCATAAATCGTTGGGATTGAGACTGGTGATCGCTGACCCCTGCGTTATGCTTGTGAATGGGTGAATTTCCTACTTCTGGCCGCAGCATTAGTGTTTTGTCTACTTTTGCAAGAAAATATTACATTTATAGTTATTCATGGCAACCGTGGATATCACCATATACGTAAAAATGTATGTATTATTGTCTAAGATGAAATGAGAAAATATGTGCATTGCCTTGCACAAGTACATTGACATTAAGCAAATTAAATTCTTTACGTAGAAATATTTTGTTGATTTGTGATTTCTGAACGTAGTTACATAAGCGAAAAGCGGGTTAAACCTATTATCTTCAATATTTTGTAATCAAACGCCAAACTGACTCTCGCTAGGAAAGGCAAATAAACTGCACTTTAATTAATTTACTATTTTGTCCATTTTATAGCTCGTCCAATCGATCGTGAACTTAAAGCCCGGCTAACTGTATTTCGCGTTAGATGCTTATTTTACAGTTGCTGGCGGGTTCTGGGTTATTAGTTTTGGGAGTTCTATACATAAAAAAGGCCAACGCAATAAGTTCTTAAATGTTCCCTTAATAACATAACATTTACATACAGGCACATACATTGCTTCTGGCTCCACAGTAGGATGCGTCACAAAAACACATTTTGTCTAATACAGGAATAAGTTTCCTCGCGATATTTGGCTAGTGGTATTACTAATACACACAACTCCATAAATGTACGTGTTTATGTAACCACTTTGATAGTCTCATGAGTTCTAATTTCCACCTTTTCAATGTGGGCAAGGCTTGCTAGGGCAATAATCTGAATAATTCCGACATAAATCCACCGATCATAAATCTGGCAATCACCTGGTTCCGCCGATCAGCGCGTCCCTATACGCTGACGAACATTGAAGGCACCTGGCTGCAGTTAGTCCATTTCCCGAAGAATGATTGTTACTTAGTGTTTTTACTAGATTTCTTGGTAATAAAGTCCGTTCACAATAATAATCCCGAAGTTTTTACACAGCCGACATCAGCGCGGCTTTTTTCACCGAACCGACCGCCGAAAATCGACAAGACAGAGACATTGTTTTTTATACGTATGTGTGTGGCCAGTGCAATTTCCCATATAGCCACCTAAACACTGGCCAGCGTTACAAATGAGTTACCAAAAATATGTAAGTGGATGTATTGCCGAAACAGGACGTGACACAGAAAGCAAATATGAGTGTCTGAGGTGTTCTTATACCCCAGCACTAAAAAGTACATATCAACAGTAATTAAGCCCATACTCTTTCTTAAGAGAAATTATGTGCTGAAGTGATACGTTTATAGGGTACATAACAATATTAAGTTTAGAGATCTCACTTCATAGTCAAGACTAATAAGAATGCAAATGTTTTAGGCGCCTGTAAATGGGATGTTAAAGTTGTATGATACTTAAAAATGGATGGTCAGACAGGGTTGTGGCAACAATCAGATCCTGGTGTCTCTGCCGCTATGGGATACAGACGTTGGTTTTTGCATGCTTCAATATACATCATAAGGTATTATAACTTGTGATGCCACAGGTTATCCGCCTTATTTGTATTGAGCGTTTTTGTACTAGTTACTTTTAAGACAGATATTTATTAGTAAAGTAATAGTTGTAGAGAACTTTTCTGTAAGGATTATTTATCTTCTAGTACGGTCTCTTTGATATTTTTTTTTCTTTAATTTTCATTTAATTAGATTAGGATAGTTAAAACAATTTTTATTGTATTACCTTATCTTATTAAATAAAAAATATAATATATAAGGTAATAACTTCTTCTTCTACAGTATCTTATCACAATATATTTTTTTTCAAATTTTTTTTATAATTCAATGAACTTTTTTTCATAGAGAAGATAAGATATTTTTTTATTTTAAAAATAAATCACTTCTTGTTGTACAGTATCTTATCACAATTAATTTTTTCACAGATCACAATATATCTTTTGCAATGTTTGTATTACTGATGTGATGTCTGTATTACAATTTCTCCTTCAGCAATCTTTCCGATATTAGGTTGTCTGGAAGAAATTGCAATAATGCCAACTATTGTACCTTTTCCTTTGTAACTGTTGTCTTTGTCTATTTTCTGGTTTTACAGTGAAAAAATTTCCAATCTTATCTTACTAAACAATACATCGTCTAGCAAGAGCCAAGGCAGTATTGCTTTCAATAAGCTGACGCTCCAAGAATAGCTCTTAAGCGCCGTTAATTCAATTCTTTGAATCGAAGACTGCTAGGATATTAGATTTGTAGTTTGCAGTCTTCACTTGAAAGAAAAATTCCATCTGCTCCCTTGTAGTGCTTGACACGAATGTCGTCGTCGGGGTACAAACTATTCGGAAAGGCTCTTTATTTTTCTAACGCGAGCTTATTCCCGTTTGATAGCTCAAGAAAGTTCTCAGTCTCCTTTTTTCCTTTGATTTTGGATAACATAAGTTCAACACATTTTCCGAATGTTGGTCTGTGGACCTCGCTATAGTAGTATCATCGGTCGTACTATCTACTTAGTTACGTAATTAATCTACTTTAGGTAATAAATCACTCCTACATATTGTTTCTCTGGAACTACCCCTTTTTTCTCTTCGCATCAACGTGGGTTAGCTGGAAGAAAATACTATCTAGTATTAAGCTCGCCTTTGTACATATTTGTTTTTTTAGTGCAATAAACCATTTTCATTGATTCATGTACTAGTTAATTACTAGATAGTTATTTAAATATTGTGTGGTTTATATAATATGTAAATATAAGTACTTAATTTTTTGCAATATTTTGCTACTTGGTATCAATATATTTTCGAATTTTTTATTTATGTACATGCAACTACCGACTATACTCTTCATGCAATCCACTCCATTCAAAGGTCTAGAAGAGATCGCTCTAAGCGATAAGACTGCCAATTGTATAACATTACTTAAATTTAAGAAATCGTGGTAGTATTCTTTTTTTCTGGATGTGCAATATAGTGTTCCCTATCTATCTATCTAACTACAAAAGGTGTAGTAGTTCATGCTCGCACCTATTTTAATTAATGACTGCCGTATTAATGACTAAATGTTACAAGTATTATGGTAACCAATCTTAGGTTTTAGGGAATCATCTTTGAAGGTTTTAAGAATGTATTCAAAAATACCTATTTTCTCGAAAAAAACTCTTTTTTTTTAAAGGACAAAGTACCCATTATATTAACTTGAATCTATTTGTCTTTTTTCTTAAGATGTTAAAGAGAATATCATCCTTAAGGCAAATTTCCATCAAGCCCTCGTTGTCGGAAAGCTATGGGAGGAGATAAATTTGTCACTAGCAGGCGCTTTTGTTTTGTGCGCAATATTGCCGTTCAATTAATGACGCCAATATTTTCACGTCACCGATCTTATCTGACTTCGCCACCTGAATTTCGGATAATAATTTCCGAGCGGAATTGTTTTGTGGATTTATTTTGCTAAACGGCCCCGTTTCAAGTCATCCGAGCTCCCCAGAAGCGTGAAACATTGGTTTTGGTACTGACAACCTTTGAACTGATCGAGGACGAGTTTTGAATTATTTGTGCAGAGTGGATCTAAAATATTCGACAGTCATCAAAATAAATAGCATTTAACAGGTAAGCACGAAATATCGTAGACCCATCAGCCGTGACTGGGGTCAAGTGTAACCTGTCTTACTTTAAAAAAATAAACTATGTTGAAACAATAAAAAACTAAATGAATATTTGTATCTTTGTGTAATTTTGTTACGATTGGTTTTATTTAAGTAGTGTAATGTCGGTAAAGCGAATAATTGTATTCAGTACGAAATTGTCTATTTTTTTGTTGATACCGCGCTTCCTTTGATGATTTATACCAAGCCGGTGTTTACAGATTTTCTCCATGATATCATATCAACCCTTTGTATATCCCCACTGCTGGGGCATGGGTCTCTTCCTGCATCGCAGGAAGGTTAGGCCATACTCCACCCCGGGGGCCTTGTCCAGGTTGGTGGTAGATTGTAAGACAGTGGCGGGCCTTACTGTCAAAAATTACCAAGTTGCCCATAAGGCCTGTAACATGCTTCTTCTTCTTCTTTAGGCTATATTAGTCCACTGCTGGACATAGCCCTCCCCTAATGAGCGCAAGGTTGTGCCACCATTGGGGGGCTAACATGGCTTAACGACTGCCATTACATGACAGCCGGCACCGACGGCTTAACGTGCCTTGCGAAACATGGAAACGGTCGGAAAAAATGCCATTAGCGGTAGTCACGGGATGGTCACCCATCCAGCACCTGACCGCACCTGTGGTTGCTTAACCCTGGTGGTTGATTCCAAACAGTCGGTTCAATTAGGCCACGAGTGCTTTAATCCATAATTGTACTCATTTAGGATGAAGGCATATATCGATTCAATGAGATACATAATGGATGCTTAATCATTGTAATGCGAGTCAGTCATTCGCTGCACCACAGCTCGTAATATAATTAGCTCTCCATTGGGACACTGGGGACAGTGTGACGTGCTTGGCTCTTAAATGGACTGAATAATATATTTTATTGAAACAGACCTCTATTTCTGTCAAACAGCAATACGGATAGTGACTGCACCGCTACCTACTGGAAAATCTTGGCCAAAATCATTGTGGACTTTCGGATTGGCGTTCGTATTTTCTGCCATGCGCGTGCCCCAGAGTCGATGTACCCAACCAGTGATAGTAGTTACATTAAACGGGTCTAATCGGGATAATTTATTAGGTGCAATGTAATTCCCGACGCGCGACGTGGGTACGTACGTGTGTACTCGCCACTTCGGTCTACTCGTGACCACGCCAATTGCAACGTTACCGGAACGTGGCAAGTTAAAATAATAACGTTTTACTGAATAAGGAATCGTGGTTAGATTTGTTTAATATATAACCATGTTTGAGCATCGCGTTGGTTGATACAAGGGTTGATAACGAGCATCGCGACTCATTAAGAAATGCTAGAAAAAATCTATATCATCCCCGGTAACTACTAGCATAGACCAACAGATAGTAGTTACCACGGATCTAGATCTTTTTAAGCTGCTTTTTTGGCACCTATACTGAAAAGTAGCCGAGCCGCAGAATTAATAGTTCATAATTTTTCTTTGCAAGTCAAAGTTACGTGAAAGGCAACTTCGCAACAAGATAGATAACTTAAAATAAAAATGATTTATTCAAATAACCACAGTTTGTAAGGCACGGATTACAAAATTACAGTAAAAGTAGTGGTAGCATAGAAGTAGAGTTATTCGTTGAACTCTACGCTAGATTTTTATGCGACAAAACCCGCAAGTCTATTTTTGATTAAAGCCAATCAATTGGTAGTCAATCAATGATTACATTTATATGGTAATCCGGAAAAGGTACAATGTAATTTACTGAAACTTTACCGGCAAACTTTTTTTCGCAATTAGATAAGTACCTACTCGTGTTAATTGAAAATTTTAAATTCAATTTTGGTATAAATTGAAACCTCAAAAGACCCCTGGGACAATCTAATCAATAGAGCCCTACTCGAGTAATTTATGTCAATTTAAATTGAAAACAGGAAACTTATTACTCGCTCGCAAAAAAACTGATACTTGAGGTGGTTGTTGGTGTCTACATTGACTGTAAAACTGCTTCCATGGTCTGCATGCTGCATGGAATGCAAATGCTGCATGATTCGCAAGCGCTCGGAAAAATGCCACTAGTGGTAGACACGGGACGGTCACCCATCCTGCACCTGACCGCACCTGTTGTTGCTTAACGCAAGTGATTGATCCCAATCACTCGGTTCAACTAGGCCACGAGCGCTTCGATTTCAATGTGATTTGGAGCATTTTGGCTCGACTCTCTTTTAAAGAATGTCATGCTACTGACAATCTAAGGACGTGATTCTTCTGAGAGTCAGTTTAACTAGTATGTACATACCTCAGAGCATTGAGATATCTGTGGTACATACTCCTTAGTATTAAGCTTACCTTAGTATAAAAATCCTTATTGTCTAATAAGGATAATTTTCTTATCTAATGTGTGGTTGAAGGACAAATGTAAAGTTATAGATAGTTATACTTTTACTTATAATAAATATAATTTTACTATTATACACTGTATGTGTGTACTCATAATATGACGATATGGATGTCATATAAAATCTAAAATAAAAATAAATGCAAAATGTAATTATAGGGAAGAGCAGGTGATCGTGCTCTTCCTCTATAAAGGAAGATTTTCCGCCACTCAGATCGTATGCCTGGGGACGGCCGGTCCGGCTGTTGTTTGTCGGACGTCATATAATATAGTATATGACGGGAAACACTTTGATTGCGCGATGCAGGAATATCGGAGTTTGTAGTGCACGCGCAGAGTTGACATGTGCTCACTACATAATAAATTATATAGCGATCGTATTTTCATAAATAACACGGTATGGCTTGGGGCACACAGGAGGGACGCGCGGACGTGTGACAAAGGCGCGGAAAAGACGCGACGCGTAAAGTACGCGCGCCCTCGCCATATCCCTTCTCCGTAGGTCCGCCCCATCTCTTCAGTACATTTTGTATGCGAATTTTAAGTAGTAGTACCACACGCTAACCGTGAAGAAAAACATCGTGTGGAATCCCGTGGCTTGGTTGGTTGGGCACGAATTTTGTTGTCCTTCCTGTGGGGTAGGCCTATCAAGCCGTCAGGATGGTATAGGTGCTAGGCAAGCCAACACCATCTAAAAAAAGTAAGTCTCCTCAGGTACTGCAGTGTCCGATTGCACACTGGAGTCCTTTTACCCATCTAGTGTGAGTTAAGGTGCTACTGGACGCTGTATAAATAGTTTCATTACGAAGATACAAAGGCCAAAAGACATCGAAAAGACTACACAATATAATTCAAATGGGTCCTCAGCTGTTTTACTGCCTTTGTTCCGAATGAAGTTTTCGAGTTCAGGAGAAAGTTTTGTTTTAAATATTTTTGTGGTAACCAACTGAGCGCGGAACCGCAGCGGGCCCGTTTCGAAAATTAAAGCGGTTTTATTTTATTTACTTCGCTACCAAGGCACCTTAAGAACAACAACATTTCACTGTAAGGATGAAAATTAAAAGTTCTCACTCGAAACCGAGCTTGTTTCTGTTGGATTGCGGGGAAAGTTAAGGCCATTAAAATTGTACTAGCAATACGCACACCTACTGTATTTTCATAGACGTTATTGTTTAAGACGAGCATTTTTTTATGTATAATATTTCTTAATTATTCGCGATACTCATACATATTAAACGGGTCAAATCGCGATTATTTATTAGGTAAAACGTAATTACCTTATTTCCCGACGTTTCGGCAGCGTTACAGTTGCCGTGTTCTCGGATAGACTGAAGTGGTGAGTACAGTCAATTATTGTGGGTAGTCACTATTAATATTTCGCAGCTGGCCGATACACAACACTCACTACGTCAACGAGACCCGAGACCACGGCAACTGTAACGCTGCCGAAACGTCAGGAAATAAGGTATACGTTTTACCTAATAAATAATCGCGATTTGACCCATTTAATTATATTTATTAAATTTGTTTGTTTGTTCGTTCGTTCGTTCGTTCACTTACTTACTCACTCACTCACTCACTCACTCACTCACTCACTCACTCACTCACTCACTCACTCACTCACTCACTCACTCACTCACTCACTCACTCACTCACTCACTCACTCACTCACTTACTTATTTATTTATTTGCATTGGTACATGCCCGCACTGGGAATCTTACCTGGTCTCTCACTTTCGAGTCCATTGTTCTACCCACTGCGCTACCGCCGCTCAAGGCGGGTATGCCTGACGAATATTAAAGAACATCTCATCTCGTTGCATACAACTGGAGACGCGTCGAAAAACAATTTTCTTTCAGCTCCCGACCACTTCGTACTTGCACTTGGAACGCTCCCTAACGTCTACTTCTTTAGGTTCCGTAGCCGAGCGTTGCCAAATGGACCCTATTAATGTTTTTTGTACATTTTTTGGTCACGCTCTAGTGTAACCACGGTGAAACAGACGAGTGTCATACTTGTTGTGAAAATAGTGCAGTGTCCTTATAATATTTAAGTAGGTTTACTTTTTTAGTAAATCACCTACAAATGTTGCGTAGGGCCGTTTGTGTCAATTGCTAATGGTACTGGAAAAGATCGTGAGGAAACCCGAGTATCTGAAGTGTTCAACTCCGCGGTGGGCACGCGTGGTAATTAAGCCCATTCTATCGAGATTTGACGAATTTTATGAGAGAACATTGCCTAACAAAATAGAAAATTCGAATTGAAAACATCCCACTTCCTTAATGACTGTTAAAAAACATGTTGCTATAGAACTGAAGCGTTCGTGGCTTAGTCGAACCGAGTGATTGGGATCAACCACTTGAGTGACCGTCCCGTGACTACCACTAGTGGCTATTTTTCCGAGCACTACTGTGCTTCGCAAGGCAAATTAAGCCGTATGGTACCGGCTGTCATGTTACGCCAGCCGTTAACCTATGTCAGAGGTATTATGGGCGGCTTCATAACTTCTGACAGTAAGGCCGGCACTGTCAGAAGTTATGAAGCAATCCGGACTTGACCGCCGTGGTGGAGTATGGCCTAACCTTCCTGCGATGCAGAAAGAGACCCGTGTCCGAGCAGTGGGGAGATACAAAGAGTTGATATCAAAAGAACTGAGACAAATACTAATCATTATGTGGTAGTACGGAACTCTGGGTGCGTGAGTCCGTCTTGCACTTCGCTGGCTCTTTTTTACTCCTCGATGTATTAGGAAAATGTTATGTGGACTTATAAATCGATGGTCGAATTGGCCGTGGGCCAGACCTCGCTTACCAATACAGAACATTACAAAAATCTGTTGTAGCACCATTTGGCAGCCCCATCGGGCAAGAGAGAGGCACGTACACACTTTATTTAAAAAAGGAAGGTTTACAACCTTAAATATATTAGACGTGGAAGAGAGGCATAAAGAAAGAACAGGAAATGAGCTGAAGTGAAATTTGTTAAGAGCGAGTGTCTGAGACTCTGCACGCAAGTCGCTAGCACTTCCATGACTATGATGTTGTATTCTTTGAATTAGGTATAAATAAAGAATATTCTTTATTGCATATAGTTATCAACCCTTGTATGTCCCTACTGCTGGGGCACGGGTCTCTTCCTGCATCGCAGGAAGGTTAGGCCATACTCCACCACGGGGGCCCAGTCCGGGTTGGTGGAGGATTGTAAGACAGTGGCGGGCCTTACTGCCAGAAGTTATCAAGCCGCCCATAAGGCCTCTGACATGGCTTAACGACTGCCATTATATGACAGCCGGCACCGACGGGTTAACGTGCCTTGCGAAGCTCGGAAGCGCTAGGAAAAATGCCACTAGCGGTCGTCACGGGACGCTCACCCATCCTGTACCTGACCGTGCCTGTTTTTGCTAAACCAAGTGATTGATTCCAATCACTTGGTTCGCCTAGGCCACGAGCCCTTTATTGCATATGAGGAAAAGAAAATACGGTTTATACGAAAAGGTACAATGGGCGGCTTTACTGCTAATAGTAATTTATTTTAGACAACATTATTATGGAAAGGTTGCTGAAGAAGAAACAGACGAATAATATAATGTCCTTACAAAGAAATTGGCGTTTTGTCGTGCTGGCCACTTTGATACGAATTATCTCTATCTATTTATATTCTTATCCTCTGTGGTTAAGAATTTCAAATTTAAATTTATAAATATATAAATATATTTACGTGGTATATTTGAGTTTCAAAAACAGTCATTCAATTGTTTCTTTGCTCATTTGTTTTTTCTTTAGCGTCGCTCATCTTGCATGACCCGGAACGGCACTATAGAGAACTTGAAATATCGTGTTATTTACGAATACGAGTTCCACCGTGGCGCCAACGCTGCAGAAACAGCTTGAAGGCTTAGTGACGTGGACAACGACGGTGTCGCAAAAGGAAACATAGTGCGTTTTTGGTTCCAACGTTATCGTTCTGGACATTTTGACCTGCAAAACCAGCCCCGTGGACAACCGGAGACCAAAGTTGATAATAAAGAATTGAAGGCTATTGTGGAAGCGAACCCATCTCAAAACACGATCGAATTAGCTGCAAGCTGCGGTGTTAGTGATAACATTGTTTTAATCCACTTAAATTTTCTTAATCCTTGCACGGTAAGGTGCAGAATGGGTGACTGTCCCGTGACTACTGCTAGTGACATTTTTCTGAGCGCTTCCGTGCTTCGCAAGGCACGTTAAGCGTCGGTGCCGGCTGTCATGTAATGGCAGTCGTTAAGACATGTCAGAGGCCTGATGGGCGGCTTGATAACTTCTGACAATAAGGCCCGCCATTGTCTTACAATCCTCCACCAACCCGGACTTGGCCCCCGTGGCGGAGTATGGCCTAACCTTCCTGCGGTGCAGGAAGAGACCCGTGCGCCAGCATTTTAAGGTTGGTAACGAATCCACTTGAAGCGAATTGGGAAAGTGACAGATATACTAGATCTTAATTCGATTTCCGCTTAAAACGGCCGTTTATGGCGGAAAGTGATTAAAGACATTGGTTGTTGATTCTAGGTTCTAGACTGTAGGTTCTGAAAATAGTTGTCACAGTTGTTAACATTTCTCATGTTCACTTTTAAATTAAAACGTATTATAATAATAGTTATCATTTTTTTCCATTGGTGGCGCTAGTTAGCACCCCGAAGCACCTTCATTTTTTTTTCATCCCACCATCTCGGAAAGAGTATTTTTAATCTTCAATATCTGAGTGGAAAAGTCGTTTTTATTCTCTAGAGGATAAAATAAATTGAATTTAGAACATTGTGTGCACTAAGTTTGTGAATAAAAAAGCGTACCTATCTTGTGATTGTAAACGTTTTTTTCATCCCACCATCTTGGAAAGAGTATTTTTAATCTTCAATATCTGAGTGAAAAATCCCTTTTTATTCTCTAGAGGATAAAGTAAATTGAATTTAGAACATCGTGTGCACTAAGTTTGTGAATTAAAAAAGTGTACCTATCTTGTGATTGTAAACGTTTTTTTCATCCCACCATCTCGGAAAGAGTATTTTTAATCTTCAATATCTGAGTGGAAAAGCCGTTTTTATTCTCTATAGGGTAAAGTAAATTGAATTTGGAACATCGTGTGCACTAAGTTTGTGAATTAAAAAAGTGTACCTATCTTGTGATTGTAAACGTTTTTTTTTGCATTTAGTCATTTACTCGCTGAGGTGGAATGAAAAGTTACGTGTTGCACTCGAGTGCAAAGATTTTTCACCTCGTGCTCTTTTGATTCCCTCGCTAACGCTCAGGATTCTAATTTTGAATCACTCGCTGCGCTCGTGATTCAATTTAAGAATTCTTCGCTTGCTCGGTCATCAAAATTGAACACGCGGTTAAAAAGCAACTTTACACTCTTGTATAACAAATAACTATTATTGCACGGTAAAAATTATTTCCAGTGTACTACTGCACTTCCAACATTTAATAATGTAAAAATGTCACTTTCTGTATTAATTAATTACCTGTGTTACCTTTACTTTCAGTACATACGGTGACTGGGTATGGATGAACGACCACTTAACCAACTAGGTACATAAATCAATAGCATACTGATATTATCACTTTCACGGTAACAAAACAGACTGAACGTAAACATGACAGCTATTCCAAGTTCCAAGTTGCCTACACAACGCAACGACTAATTTCACAACGTACATGTCTCAAAAACTTCACCGTTTAGCTGTCACGAAGTTTCGACATGTGCTCAGACAGATATTGTGATGTTCCTCGCCACACACCTCCCCAATGATACCATAGTACTAGAATGAATTAATGTATGTTTATAGTAGAGAAGACATTAACAAACATACTACATCAATACACACATACATACATACATACATACATACATACATACATACATACATACATACATACATACATACATACATACATACATACATACATACATACATACATACATACATACATACATACATACATACATACATACATACATACATACATACATACATACATACATACATACATACATATATACATAACCTCACGCCTGTATCCCAGAGGGGTAGGCAGAGATCAGGGACTGCCACTTGACACGATCCTGACAGATCACCTTTGCTTCATCAACGTTCATAAGTCGTTGCATGCACGCACGCCAGTTCCGGGTACTTTTTATGTTCCCCTTTGCTAATACATCCCCTATTTGGTCGATGTATGTCCACCTGGGACGTCCCTTACCAGCCCTTCCACTCACATTCGCAGTATATATTTGTTTTGTCAATCTTTCTTCCTACATCCATTCTTCAGAAGACATTCATTATGTAAATAATATTACGAAGAGATGTGTGTGTAAGCGGCGGTGGCCCAGTGGGTAGAACAATGGACTCGGAAGCGAGAGACCTAGGTTCGATTCCCAGTTCAAGCAAGTACCAATGACTTTGTTTTCTAAGCTTTGTACATTTTTGAAGTTATAGTAGCAATACCACTCGCTAACGGTGAATCAAAGCATCGTGAGGAAACCTGAGTGTCTGAGGAATTCAAATACCTCAGCGCTTGAAATTGCCAATCCACGGTCGACACGCATCCTAATTAAGCTCTCTCTCTCTCTCTGAGAGAAGGCCTGTGCCCGGCAGTGAGATACTTATGATGATGATTGCTCCGACCGATTTCGGCCATGGCGACCACGTTGACCCCTAATCAGAGATATGGCGCTGGTGCGCTCGAAGATGGCTTATGTAGCCTGTCTTTGCGGCGAACCTCGGTACACACTGAGGGCACGTGAGAATGCCGTATGCAAGTGAGACGCTTATAGGCCACATAAGAAAACACTCGCTAACCGTGAAGGTACACAGTGAGCAATCCTGAGAGTTCACAGATTTCAGCGCTTGAAATTGGCAATCCGTGGTGGGCACGCGGAGCCCACCATAAAGCCCATACTCTTTTTTTCTCTCTCTCTCTGTATGCGAAAAGGTCTGCGCCTTACAGTGGGACATAATAATAGGTTGCTGTATCGATCGATATCAACCCTTGTATGCCCCTACTGCTGGGGCACGGGTCTCTTCCTGCATCGCACGAAGGTTAGGCCGTACTCCACCACGGGAGCCAAGTCCGGGTTGGTGTAAGATTGTAAGACAGTGGCGGGCCTTATTGTCAGAAGTTATCAAGCCTCTGACATGGCTCAACGACTGCCATTAAGTGACAGCCGGCACCAACCGCTCGCGAAGAACGGAAGCGCTCGGAAAAATGCTCCTAGCGGTAGTCACGGGACGGTTACCAATCCTTCACCTGACTGCGCCTGTTGTTGCTTAATTCGAGTGATTGATTCTTATCCCCCGGTTGGACTAGGCCACGAGCGCTTCAGGTAGTCTCCTAATGACTTAACAAATAGAAAGAACGCTATGACTGGCCATTTTCGTAATTCAAAATAGGAACGGTGGCGGCGAGACGGGCCCGCGCAAATGACGCGTTACCCAGTAGGGGTAAAGTAGGGGAAAATTGCTATAAATTATGCAATTTTCTGACGCACCATTAGCTTCGGGCCTCAGACAGGCAATTTAGTACTCAACGTACACTGCATCATCTGCAACGGGCTTATACACAAACTTTCTTCGAAGAAAGTTCCGCCTATAGATCTTAAGTCTATCATTAATGCAAAAAAAGAATCAGTGTTACCATTATAAAATATATCGTTATACTCGGTAGATTTTTGATTATATTTCTTAATGATTCGCGATCAGGGTTGCAAAATTACGTAATTTTACCGAAAAAGCTGGTAAAATACGGATATATTACGGTAATTTATATATATTACGGTGAAATTACCGGCTACGTATGTATGCTGAAAAGGATGGCGGGGGGTGAGACGAGCGTGAAAGTTTCTGAAATAAGTGTTTTAGCAAATAATAATGTGTAATAATGGTGGATTATTACCCACCATATAGCAAATAGAACAAAACAGTGCAACATCACTTTTCATATTCTCTCAAGGAGTCCGTGTGAAGTCTCAATAAAGTCCCACATCTTTATTGAACTAAATATCACATACATTCGACATCTATCATCACTCATTCATTACCTAACATTTATTGATGATAATTAAAGTTTCGCAAGAACTCTTACTTGACACTGGCTAATGTGCAAATTGCACAAGCCATGAAGAAGAGAAAAAAAATAGCGATGATCGGTCGCTGTGAGTGATTGCGCAGTGACTGGCTCCATCTGTTGCACGGACTCGGAACTTTCATAAATTGCAGCCGCGCGGTCGCAATAGTATTCTTAGTAAGATTTAAATCATATTTTACCCAATTTTACCGTAATTTACCGTAAAATATAATATTTTACGTAAAAAAATATGGTAAATTAACGAATTTTACGCAAGTTATATTACCGCTTTACATCCCTATTCGCGATATTCATTCACCGTTATACATTAAACGGGTCTTCTAATCGCGATTATTTATTATGTTTAAATTTTTGATTCTTAGAAAACCAAGCAACCTATTGCTATACTTATATGCCCGCACTGGGTATCGAACCTGGCTCTTTCACTTCCGAGTCCATTGTTCGATTGGCATAATATATTTATTTATTGGGTTTTTGGAAAACCATCGACTAAAATAACGAAATACAAGATACATCGAACAATGTAGTAGCAGCGAGTCATTAAAAAGGTTTCGGTTATAGAAACATTTTAGTTGTTTAATACCGTTGCTATCAATTTAGAAATGAACATAGCTTAGAAAACAAAATACGAGTATATGCCGGGGTTTAGAACCCACTACCTCTTGGATATGAGGCAAGGTGTTATATCGACCGTGCTACTGCCGCATTATGTCCTGTATACATACTACCTATAGCTAAAAAATAATAAAGTTAACATGTACCTACCATTAATTATTAGAACTCTTCAAAAAGCAACACAACCTTAACCTTGTTGTTGAGCCCGAAAACCGGCCGTTTCTTCAATATCTTTAATATTATATTAATATTTGATTAAGATTAACACATAAGTGCCAGAAAGACAAAAAGGAAGAATAGTTTAAAACTAAAATTAGATATAATTAATAGCCGAGAAGTAAGGGATTACTGGACGAGTTTGGGATAGACGGCCGAGTCGTAGACGAGGCCGTCTAGAACGAGTCCTGCAATCCCTGTTCCGGCCGAGGATTGTATAATGCTTTTCTCAAACAATGCGAGGAAATATTAATATTAAAATAATTACTAGGTAATTAAGAAATAATAGTTTATTAGGAAAAAAATAACGTAAAAATGTATTTTTTTTTTACTTTTAGCCGGTAACAGATTCTCCATAGCTAATTTTGCTTCATTTCTCAAATTAGGCGGAGTACAGTCCATGATTTCCGCATCACTCTCGTCACTAGAACTCATTTTCAATATTTTAGATGAAATCATTATCAGAAAAAACAAGCAGAAAAAAGTTGTTTAGTTTGCCGCCTTTTTTATTTTTTAAATGCACTAACATATTTGAGCACCATGTTTAACCGCACAAAAACCAATACCATAGATTGTTTTTTTTTAAATCTTGCAAGTATGCTTACAGAACTTAGTAGGTGGTTGGCTATATGTAATTTTTCCTTGGTCAGTTTAATTTTAGTAAGTAAATTTAAAAAGTTAGAGCAGCGTACGGTAATGGATTTTCATACTTACTTTACTGGCTTAGGCCAGTAAAGTGAGGCGGGAGCCATAAAAAAGAAACTTTGTGGCTTTATTTCATGGTAATAACACAAACATTTCCGAGCATGTTTGAGAAAATACCCTTTATTGTACACGTTATATTGTATATATTGTACCTGAGAAACCTTACAAAGTCACATAGTATGCAATTCGTGGTCTTATGGCTAAAAGCGTTTACTTCCAGACAACCTTAGGATGGATAGATTATGATTGTAATATTTTTTTATTTATACACTTTTGCCGTCTTATTTAGGCACAAACAAGACTAGTGTTTCCTTGAAACACTCATAAGAGTCAGTTTAAATAGTGCGTGGTAAAGGGAAATACGTAACCACTGATTTATTAAACAGTTTTTTAGACATGTTTTAGAAGTGTTAAAAAAAAATATGTCCGCGTCTCATTCGGAGTGGTTCAGTTATTTTTTTATGTAAATACACAGACGTAATAAAAAAAACATTTCACTAAAATACTCCCCAGATAGAGTTATGGCGGTCTCCAGTAATGCCCCATTTTATAAGGAATGGGCTTCCTCTTGTCCACTATTATAAATAAATATCATAACGTTTTACTTACAGTACTTCTGAGAGGCACGTTACTTTGTTAACAGAACAGAACAGAGCAGAGCAGAGCAGAGCAGAGCAAAGCAGAGCAGAGCAGAGCAGAGCAGAGCAGAGCAGAGCAGAGCAGAGCAGAGCAGAGCAGAGCAGAGCAGAGCAGAGCAGCGCAGAGCAGCGCAGAGCAGAGTAGAGCAGAGCAGAGCAGTACAGCACATCACGAAACGGAACGGAACGGAACGGAACGGAACGGAACGGAACGGAACGGAACGGAACGGAACGGAACGGAACGGAACGGAACGGAACGGAACGGAACGGAACGGAACGGAACGGAACGGAACGGAACGGAACGGAACGGAACGGAACGGAACGGAACGGAACGGAACGGAACGGAACGGAACGGAACGGAACATAACAGAACAGAACAGAATAGAACAGAACAGAACAGAATAAAAAATATTTATTCAAACGAAATAATGCACAACAATCACTGGACCGAAAGGGTTTTATTCGAATTTAAAGAAATTAGACCAACTCGGAAAGTTTTTTAAGTATCATACTTAATAATTATTATAAATGTGAAAGTTTGTGAAAATGTATGGGTGTTTGTTTCTCAAATAACGGTTACGAAATAACGGTTGAACGTAGTTACCTGAAACTTGGCATACAGATAGACAAATATCTGAATTGAGACATAAGATATTTGCTATCCCGGTAACGCGTTCCCGTGGGATAATATTTTATTGTTACCGTTACCTTTTTTCAAGTCAACATCTAAGATATTTCCTTATTACGTTGCCATGGCAACAATAATCGTGTAAACGGATTTTATAGTGATGCGAAGTTGGCCAGGACAGCAGCTATTTCTTAATATTAAATATCTTTTCCCGAAAAGAACCTGTACAACATCCACGCAGCAATTGAAGTTAATCCCGAAGGTTCGACTTCTTTGCCAATTTTTTTATTTATTTAAAGGCCCTTTCCTCCGATGGGGAGAGGAAAACAGCAAATAAACGTCCCTAATACCTCCCCAAAGCGTAGGTAAAAGGAAGGTAATGCCTCTCTAATCTATCCCCTAGCCATTACCGTCGCCTTTGCACCGATCGCGTCACTCGTCTCGCACGTAATGAAATTCGAAAACGATGTCGTAAAGTCGGGAAACAATTTTCGTTTTTTTACGGGGCGGAAAGACGTCAGGTGTCCGGGCCCTGAATAATTAAGCCGGTCGCTGTCTTCCTCGTGCTTTGGGCCACACCTTCGGTGTTCGTCCTGGGGACTAAAGCCAGGTTTTCACGCTCTTAGTACGCTCGGACCGAGTGCCCCATCCGAGTAAACTAATGCTTCTGATTGGATGGTTTTTCGTGACAACACGAAAATAGCCAATCAGAAGCTTTAATTCACTCGGATGGCGCACTCGGTCCGAGTCCACTCAGATCGTCAAAACGCGGCAAGTCTTTAATTTTGATATTTTTTGACGGCCTCGGTGGCGCAGCGGTTTGGCACGCTGACTGTAAAACCGAAGGTCTGGGGTTCGATCCCCCGCCGGGTCAAACTAAGAAACGAACTTTTTGTGTTTGTCTCGGGTCTTCGATGTTATCTATGTATTTATTGTATTACTCGTAGATTCATCGTCGAGTTAGCAACTATAACACAAGTCATTTTGTTGCACTTAGTATAGTGCTAACGAGATCTGTTTAATATGTCCATGAATATTTATTATTATTATCATTTTTGTCTATTTTTTCTCCAAAATGTTCTAGATTTTAAAATGGACACCTAGTTTAACTTGTAACATAACATTTACATACTGGCACATACATTGTTTCTGGCCCCACACTAGGATACCCTGTGTCGTGGGTACCAGAAACAGCGACATCACAAACATGTAAACATCTAGGACCTGGGTTTTTTTTAATCACCAGCCGGGGATCGAACCCGGGACATCTCGCATGGTAGGCAGATGCGCTACCGCTGCGCCACAGAGGTTGTCAATAAGTCACAGCTTAGGTGTAATTTTGAATAAACTACTTTTATTTGGTCGATTGACTGACTTGAATATGCGTAGTTTTTGTTCAATAGAAACATGGTTTTTGAGGTTTCATTGCCACAATTAATACGAACATTTTCTTTTAGGCTCGTGCGCAGTTTCTTTATCATAAAGACAGTTACTTGTTTATACAAAGTTTGTGCTTGATCACTATGATGATTGGAACTTTTACTAGAAATTCTAAATTCAACTCTGTATTTTATTATATGCAAGTTAAATACAAATGTATTTAAGACACGGTAATAACTTTTCGTTCTTAAGGATCTAAGAGCAATCTGCATGTTTACAAGAACTAAACTAGCTCTTTTATAAAAACTCATCTGGCTATCCGTGCCCGATGGCACGGATAGCCAGAGGTCGCGAGTTCAAATCCCGGCATGGGTGGAATTTTTAGCCAATAAATAAGTTTTTAAAAAAATGTCCTTAACACGGGTTAGTGCATTAAAAATAATATAAACTAGCTATTTTTGAATAGATATGATGACAAATACAATTTTATTGAAAACCAATCGTGTGTATTAGACTCCAGTACCCGGTCGTTCTAAGGGCGAGATAAATAGTAGCTTCTAAGAACGAGTCTTAGCGAAAGCACTTGCTTATGAATCGATTTGTCTATCATAGACAGTACTTTGGCACTCTCTAAGTCGCGAAACCCGGACTAATTCTTAGCATTGGCCTAAGAACATGCTTAGCTAAGCAAATGTATATTTTATTAACGTATTGATACTTAGCTTAGTTAGCCTAAAGTAATGCTTAGGGAAGCATGAGTACGGACTTGGGCTAAGCAACGACTATTTATCTCACCCTAAATGTAAGAGGTATAGCACAAACCAATTCAAGGCGTGTAGTATCGATTTCCTATCTTACAAAAGATATGTTTTATAAATTTATATACAGGTATTTTCTCTATGTAGTGTATTATTTCTGCTTCCGTTATTGTTAAGGGTTTTTGCAGTCTATGTAGTTTATTTTGTATACGTGTACAATAGACCCGATCTTTACTGCTGATTCGACTCTTCAAGGTTTTCTGGAAGAAATCTCTTACGGAGATAAGCTCGCCGTTGTACATGTTATTTCTTATTTAATAACCTAATTAATGTTTCGTGTGCAATAAAGAATAACACAAACACATTTTAGATTCTAAAGAACCCCGCTGTGCTATTGATCGCCCAAATTCAAATCATCAAAAAATGTCTACATAATCCAATTTATAAAAAATGAACAAGGGAGACGTAAAAGCAGCCAGTCCGAATGCCGCTCATCTAGCAACGGCATCGGGTAAACTCTGTGAGCACAAATGGACGCTATCTGGAGCGAAATGGAAACAGTTTTTTAAGTAAAGTTGTTGCTTGTTTAACAACTTTTGTTTGTGTGGCTAGCCATCGACTTGTTGCGAAATACGCATAATTGATAAACACCTGGTTCTTGTTGAAATTATTAAAGTCGATTTCCTCCAAGTAAATTAAATGAAATGGTTTTATTCAAAGTAGCACAGAAACTGCGGCTTAATGAACGTTACAATTCAAACTAGGTGTCCATTTCAAAATCTAGATCATTTAGGAGAAAAAATGGACAAAAAAAACTCCAAACTTAGTCTTTTCAAAAGTCCTTAATTAATAGTTTACATAATTATTATAAAAGATAGAACTCATACATTGTACTGGCTTTAATTCCAGACCTCATTGTCATCGGTATACGGTATACGGTATACAATAGTTCAATAGTATATTTTACAAAAGTTTAGCACACCTGGCACTAGATTCTGCTAATGTATTGTAGTATATTGACAATTGCACGATCGTGGCGATTTCATTTGATTGCTACTTTAAGTCTAAGCCCGCACACGTATCAAACCTTCTAGGCGTCAATGGTACGAAAAAACACGTCACGTGACCCGACAATGTATCTGTTATGAATATGATCACTATAATGCACTAACAGTATCAAAGCCCAGTTTCTATCCACCCAGTTTGAATTTTTGTGATGTTTGAATTGAACATCCTAAAATAAACCAAACCGTAAATTTCATGGGGAAAAAAGGTATATTCTGGAAACCTCTAAAATTAAGTTAATCAGCTATAAATAAAGCTTAGGCTGCTGGTATAATATTTGCGCTAGCGTTAGTTGGAGATCGGCCCCGGAGTATTAATCCGATGATCTATCGTGGCCAGCACACAGCGCCGCGCTTATCCCACGTCAGTGCTGGAGCCAGCCTATTCACGGTATTTACAGCGGTTTCACTTCAGTTGTGTACCAATTTTCAGGAAAATATACCACACTCTTTATTCCCTTAGTACCTAAGCACTCTTGAATAGAAATGAGACTCGAAAACAAAAGATAAACTTTGGAATTTCATAAAAAGAACGCGCAGATGGCCGTCGAAATAAATGAAGATAGTTTTTTTTTGTCTCTATGCGCCAGTTGCTAACCTTCAAATGGTCTTCTGTGCCAGCCATATGCAAAAGTCACCTTTGTTAGCCTTTGTACAACTTATTTGCTTATACGACACCCGCTTCTACGTGGGTGGACCCTCAGCCTAACATAATAGAGCCGTCCGGTCCCACTCTTGGATAATCCCCATCACCCTTGTATAGTCTGCCGCTACAATAACAACTTGTTTCGAATAATAGAGGGTCAGATAGCCTACCGGATGATTTTATGCAACCGCCCTATTGTCGCGGTGGAGATGTATAGGTATTGGCGTTGTGGGAAAACGGCCTGGTTCCGGTGTTTTGACAATGAATTTATTACTGCGACACTGTACTTTAAGGGGTTCGTAAGAAACGATAGTTTCCACGTTTTAATGCTGGACACAATGTACATAGAAAATTCATGAGAGTACGTTCTTCTGAGAATGCATCCTGATTTAGACTTGGATAAGTTTAGTTTGGTGCTTCGGATCGAGGATACGGTAGGGTGGATCATTATTTCTTTTTTCGACGTTGATACAATAGCGGTTTCACGTGATATTCAATTATCATCGTCAATTATTTCTTTAGGAGCGCAAAGATCCATTTATTTTGTAAAACAATGTTTGAATTTGAATTTATTTATTTATTACTGATAATATGCCAAGTTACAATTGTATGTATAACCTAATTTCAATCATAAATGTGAATATAAATAATGTAATACAAATGAACGGTTAAACAGAGCGCAGAACTTAGGACCACCAGCCTGCAGGGATGACAAGATTTCTGACAGCGACTGGCTAAGGATGGTTGAGGAGGAAAAAAGTGGCGAACCTTAAAAAGGCCTTAGTCGACCAGTGGACGATGATTCGACAGGCTGATTGATTGATGAAGTGAATGAAAGTGTCAAAATTAGTTGACACATATTAGTAGTCAAAGTTGTTTTAGTCAATATAGAATAAGAACAAAAATAATAACCGATCAAATGGAAAGAAAACACATATTGCTGCTAAATGGTAGTATCACCCCATGCGATAGTCCAATTCACTTTAGCCCGACTTTTTTATTCCATTACCTACAGGAACACTGGCCAGTGCTTACATAGCAGATTAATTCTTTCCTCATTTCATTACGTCAATGAGTTTTAAAAATTTATTCGATCATTCCATATTTAAATCCATGACTGTTTTGTTCGTTTTAATTTCAAGCGGCGATGCATTACGTACGGGCTTCGCTTAATTTTTCTTCCTGGCAGGCGGGCGGCTCTCACGTCATATTTTTTTTTCGCTACAAAAACCAAGAGATTAATGTTGATGACGTCTTTTTTGGTTCTACATCTAAAATTGCTGGTAAAAAGCGTTGCAAAATAAATGCTTTTAGGTTTGTAACGTAGACATTTCGGTACACAATGTGTGAGTAAATAAAACTCTTTTGATGTCATGATGTTTCAGTGACGAGTGCATCGCTATTTTAATTATGTGAACATTAGAGCTTACTTGAGCTATTTGTACACTATGAATGTTAGGTGGTTTTAAAGCCGTAGCAATTTAAACGTGCCTAAAGTGAAAAGAGTTTTATTCACTATAAAAACAAAATGTTTACTTAATGAACGTCAAAGCTGTTAGTTTCACAATTAATAGATTATGTGGGTAGAAGAAACTAAAGAAAAGAAACTAAGAAGAAACTCCGTATTAATTCTGTTCAAAACAGATTTTAACTTAATTAACAGAGTTTTCAACTTAAAGTTATACAATTTTTAATGCACTAACCCGTGCTAAGGAACAAATTTAAAAACCTATTTAGAGGCTAAAATGGCACGGATAGCCAGAGGTTGCGGGTTCGAATCCCGGCATGGGTGAAATTTTTAGCCTCTAAATAGGTTTTTAAATTTGTTCCTAAGCACGGGTTAGTGCATTAAAAATAAAAATAGTATAATCATGTGGGTACAGTGATATCGTTCCGATGTTAAAACCTAACTGCAAAGTAGGTAGTCGGGGCTGTAAGTAATGCAATTTGCTTAAGTCAGATGTCGCTGCCTGTACGTAATACAGAGAATAGTGTAAAGAGGTTCGAAATTTCACTGATGCCGTGAGTCGCCCATTGGCTCAATTGGTAGAGCGCTGGCACGGATAGCCAGAGGTTGCGGATTTGAATCCCGGCATGGATGAAATTTTTAGCCTCTAAATAGGTTTTTAAACTTAAAGTTACTTTACCGTAGATTTATCTTCCCCGTTAACAATATTTTAATACCAGATATCTGTGTTTTTGATCTTAACCAATGTTATCGAATTAACTTACATAGGTTGTTTTTTTTTAAATAATTTTTATTTACTTTCATGTTATAGTAGCGTTACTGCCTTTTTTAATTAATAATCAAATAATCGTCGTTATCAACCCTTATATGTCCCCACTGCTGGGGCACGGGTCTCTTCCTGCATCGCAAGAATAATAATAATAATAGGAATAATCAAATAATAATATTTTTTATTTATTTATAGTGTTTTACAAAACACACATTTCATTCGTTTACTCCTCCGTTAGACCATTGCTGGGTTGTCTCGAAGCTGGCGTCTTCTACAATGTTCGTTATATGGCTTTCAAACAAATTTCGTCGTGTATGCAAATACTACAATCTATTGTTTCACTGCATATTAGCAAACTGTTTATCTACCACGGTTTATTAAAATAACGATAAGAGTACTTTCGATAAGAATAAAAATTCAATTTTGTTTATGTTTCAAGTTTATATACCCAATTAAGAACATGTAAGTAGTTCAAGTTATAAAAAATTCGCTTTAAAGTGGTTTAATTGTTAAAGAAACCTTTTTTCAGGTTTTTCGTTATTTTAGTACCATCTAATCGTTATAATTATTAATCTTCATTAAGTAATCTCATTGATTCAAGAAATTTTCATTTTGTTCGTGTTGACTTTTATCAGGCAAGTAGTATAAATATCTACAAATACCTAAAAATGACCCGGCTTTACTTTAGTTATTATTAGTTCATATAAAGGTGCACTCCTACCACGCGTGCACATCGCTAATTTGCAATCGCTAATTTGCAATCGCTAATTTGCAAGGAGCGCTGACTCCTTTGAACGCCTTAGAACTCAGGTTTCCTCACGAAATTTTTACAGTTGCGAAGCTCTCCAATGATTTTATTAATATTCGATGATATTTAGAGCCGTGGTAGTCCAGTGGGTAGAACAATAGACTCGGAAGAGAAAGACTTCTGTTCAATTCCCAGTGCAAGCATGTACCAATGACTTGGATTTTTAAGTTACGTACCTTTGTGAAAACATCGTGAGGAAACCTGAGTGCTTAGTGTGAGTTTTTTAACTACTCAATCGCGTTAACGTAAACTCGTATTTCTATGGCATCGAGGAAGCGCCACCTAGCGACAAGTATGAAATTGAAATTGCTGAGTGCGAGTCGTAATGGTTTACGTTGAGAAGTGAACACGTCACAGAAACGTTTACCAGCCAAAACACGTATAAACGCGAGTGCGAGTTGTACTGTGACAGCGTTTTGCCAGTTCGAACGGTTAACTTACTCATACTCACTACTCAATGCTGGATTAACGCGGTAGTAAAGTTATTCGATTGGATCTGTCAAACTCGCACTAAGCACTCTGAGTATCTGATGTCGTGTTCAAACACCTCAGCGGTTGAAACTACCAATCCACGGTGGCCCATACTCTCTCTCAGGAAGGCCGGTACTCTAAAGTGGGACGTTTAAAGGCTACATTAAAAAAAATCGATGATTAAATTAGTTTAGACGATGGTAGCTATTCTCATGAAGAAATTAACATTACCAGTGTAGTCTATCAAAATTCAGGACCCCTCACCGGGCCGCGCCGCGGCTCAAACCACCGCGTGTAAAGAAAATTCATTATTTAAACCTACATCGGTAGCAGCACGCGTAACTCGACCACACAGCGCTGGACTTTCAATAAAGAGTGCCCAGAAATTTAATCAGCTTTGTGCCTTATAAATAAACAAGTGGCCTAGGTATGCTTTGTACATCTCCAGCCGACCGACCAAAGGAAAGTTACAGAAGATTCACTGGACAGCGTGAATCTCTTGTAACTTTTTTCTTGTAGTCTTAAGGCTTGCACAGACAAGGGACTATCCCCCGGGTACTTTTTTGTCGATGTAGATCTCTTATAAATTGTATCGAATAACGCACATGATGAACTAAAAGTACCCCGTACGAAAAGTCCCTCAAGTTACCGAGGACATCAAGGAACCAGACTGGACAAAAGTTCGGTGTTTTCTTTGAAAACGCCTTTTTTTTCAACTTCATGTAAATTACAACTCAACGTAATCTCAGAATATTTTCTTCCATAGCGTACGCTTCACTTACTTGTGGGGAACAAATGACCGCATCCCGTAGGCGTTGAGTCCGCGACAAGTACTCAGAGGACATTTTTACGATTCAGGGACTTTTGTCCTTTGGGGACAAAAGTCCCCCGTCTGCGCAGGCTTTTATATAGGTTAAGATTTAAAATTTTTGCTTTAGGTGCTAAATAAATTAGTGCAAGATGATGTAATAATATAATATGTTGAATTTTTCGAAATATCTTACTTCAAACAGTGGTTGCCAAACTGTTCAGCTCGCGACGCACTTAGAGATTTAAGTCCTTATCAATAAAAACAGAATTCCAAAAACGCCGACTAAAATAGTCTTTGATGGATATTTTTTACGGAAAAGACGTAAGAACAGATTAAATAAAACGCATTTAGGAGTGTTTCAGTGAAATAGTGTTTTTATAAATAAGGCCTTAGTATTTTGTCGTTTCATAGAGCGCTCGAGTCGAAATATGTTTCACAAATTTCACATTTTACTTCGAAATGTGTCGATGTGAACGTTGGAATGAACCTTTACTTTCGTATCGTAGAGCACTCGAGTCGAAATATGTTTTACCAATTTTACGTTTCACTTCGAAATGTGTCGATATGAACGTTGGAATAAACCTTTACTTTCATATCGTAGAGCACTCCAGTCGAAATATGTTTCACTAATTTGACGTTTCACTTCTAATTGTAACGATATGAAAGTTCGAACACACCTTTAACTTCGAGTTGCAATATCGCCCGTAACGTAACCGAATAGAGTGCACAAGCTTCAAGGTTGATATGCAGTCGACTGCACAATAATACCAAGCACAGAGGTAAAAACAACATAAAAAGTTAGCTTAGTTCCTGCAGAAGTGAAAACAGGAACGTCTCGTGGCTATTGACCCTAATCTTCTATAATATAAAAATGAATCGCCGAATGTGTTGGTAAGGGCAAATCTTGAGAGCAGCTGAACCGATTTCACAGAACTACAGTTTATGGTTTGCGATGTCAAATTAGAAGATTAATATGCACATCGAATCGTCATAATAAACTACGAAGCTTTATGAAACGCAGTACTGGAGTGAAACTTCCGGTCTTCCTTCCGTATCCCAGTAGCGTGGCATTTAATTTAGACTTATCTTTTAATCATACCTGCCTGACTGGCTGTCTACATATTTCTGATTTCCTAGTCTTTGTGAAGTTGTTAAATTATATATATCTACTGTAACGCAGACTGTTTGGAGGTCCCTGCGTTCTTTTTGTGTTTAAAAATAGTGCAGTCCTAACCTTATGTATTAACTATAATCTTCAAAGCAAAGCAAGGCTGGATCTAAGAAATTTCGCTAGAAATAAGTCCGCTTTTGTTCATAGCGTAAGTTACTCCTCTTTTTTAAGTACTATATTTAATACGTTCAGAGCCTAGTGAGTGAGAAATCTCCTATATATAAATCTCACGTCACAATGTTTGTTATCAAACTCCCAAACTGTTTCACCAATTTTCATCAACTTTTTTGCGTATAATTCGTTAGTCTGAGAATTTAATATGTAAAATAAAATTCTACAAGAAGCTTTTCAAACTCAAAACAGATGTAATACTACACAATCCATTTGAAACGGTGTCAGCTCCCGGGCTTCATGAATGAAGCTTATCAGTATGCAGCATTGAATTCCGAAGCCTCAGAAGTGCGTGAACAATTTCCATTCACGCTCAAGAGATAGTTGGAACACATCGGAGTCTCCATTAGAGACTATTGACGCACATCCAATATTAGCGAATTACATAGAATCCGTGGAACTATTTGGCAAGTAATCAATCCGAAGTTTGATGGGTGGATTCGGCGAAAGCACGTAGCGTTCGGGTTCGTTATCTCGTTCAGACGCGATGCACCCCTGCCCCCTGCCCTCACCTCCCCCGCGCACGCCATCGCCTGAATATCGAATGGACGTATTCTATACTGCACCTGCTCTCGCCAACTCCAGGACGAGTTTGCCTAAAGTATTACAAAATTTGGTGCTGGCGCGTCCCCTAACTTATCGACGCTATATTTGTCAACCCGATGACGTAGATAGTTGGAGAGCTCGCTTGGTTTCAGTTGCAATCGGGGTAGGATCAGAAAAGTAATTTGACTGTGTGGGACTCACTCGGTCTGAGAAACTTCCCCGAGTCTACTCAAAGTAACTTCAACTTATTGAAGAAATTTTAATGGTAGGTATTAATAAACTTCTAGTGTAGAAACCGACGGTTAGCCATTAGTATTTATATTAAGAATTTCTCCAAGTAAGTTTTTATTTAAGTATCTGTATGTGCCTTGAGTAATCCGAAGAGATAGAAATTAATATACTTAAACTTCTTTCTCTTTCTTCAGATTTACGAAATAAGTATAGCATAGGTTTTTTTTAATGACTCACGATGCTCATATAATATAGTTATAGATTAAGCGGATCGTCTTTTGTCTCGGGAACGAAAGTACTTTTACCTAATAAATAATCACGATTAGACCCGTTTAATATAAAACTGTTTGCGCTTGCCAAAAAGTATGCAAACTCCTTGCTACTTGAAAGTTATTCTTTTTCTTTAATTCGTCTTTTGTTTTTTCTTCTTATAAAAATGTTGCGCAAGCAACACGCTATTGTAATTAAAGCATTGATTCTATTGAAAATAAAAAAAAAATATTTCTTAAAAAAAATGCACAAAATATTCTAGCTCTGGAAGCTAAAAATCTTCTGCATAAGATTATAGAAGTGGTCGTATTTTTCTGCGAGGATATTCTAAAGAGATAAATCTCTTCAATAACTAAGAGTAGAATAGAAAAAAAACACTTATTAAATAGCTTTCTATTATACAAAATACACTTGGTTGTAATTTTTTTAGCTGCGCATAAAGTGTTCTATATCTATCTAATACTTTTTTCTTAGTGAAATTTTGATTTCCGAAACTGGCAACTAATACCATACACGTGTAGTAAAGTTAGTTGGAAAGATAGTCCTAACATAATCTTTTAAATTTGGTCTTTTCAAGGATACAGAAAGATCGAAAACGCAACCTAACGTTGCGTTTTCAATCTTTCTGTATCCTTTATAAATTTGTAAAGGCGTTGTCACGTCATGTAGACATATTGCTCCACACTATGATATTTTTAGTATGATACGAATTCACCTCAAAAAATATTCCACCAATCTCGAGCAGCGTACAAAAGAAATTGCGAGAGGAATCCAAAGTTAGTCTAACTCTGCCCTCCTAGAGAACTTGCGCAGAGCAGTTACTTTTGAAAATATCGGATAGTATTTCACAAAGACTCTTTCAATAACTTGCTGGGGCTCAGAAAAGTTGTATCTCAATTTTCAGACGATTCTAGGGTGCGCTATTTTGTTCCTTTGTCTACAGATCCCCAATTATTATTGTAGGTATATCCAACAACTGAATAAAAAAAACTTTGCATGTACGTATTGAGATGGTTTATACAGTTTTCACTCACACTAGATGGGTGAAGGAACCACTCGGAAGACGTTGTTTCATAGATAAAGATGGCATACTCAACACCTGACAACTTTGTCGGCTTAGCCCACCGGAAAGAAAGTTCAATACGTGTAGTATCAACTAAGCCATGGATTTCTTCACGATGTTTTCTTGCACCGTTAAGCCAGGTTTTCACGGTCTTAGTGCGCTCGGTCCGAGTGTGCCATCCGAGTAAACGAATGCTTCTGATTGGCTATTTTGGTGTTGTCATGAAAAACCGTCCAATCAGAAGCAAAAGCATTAGTCCGAGCGTACTAAGACCGCGAAAACCCGGCTTTAGAGTGTGGTATTGCTACTACAAATTCGGAGGTGCACGTACTTAACGCACGTACGATAATAAACAAAGTCATATAAGTACATGCCCGTACTGGGAATTAAACAAAAGTCTCTCACTTCCGAGTCCATTGTCTACCCAGCGGAATACCACCGCATACGAAAAACGATAACAGACAACTTAAACGATATTAAAAATAGATGAGAGGCTATGTCAAAGGAAAATACTGTGGAGCCGTCCCCCTCTCGAAAAAGTACAGTACAAGTACCATCGTTAGCATATCAACATAAACATTTTTGTTGCAAAGTCAACCGTAACGTAGTTCAATAGAGTACACTGATGTAGGTCGACACGCTGTCGACTGTACACCCCGAGCAGATCAATAATTCTGTTCACTGGAATATAATCTGCGTCCAATTTAAAATAACAAGTTGCGTATGAACTATGTGCGGATGCAAGCGATATTGTGCGTCATGTAACAACCATATTTTTCTTTCATTTTAAACTTTATACTTACTGCAATAAAGGCTAAATGAATAGTTTAGTTTATAACAGGGTTTGCCCGCGTGCCGTACGAGGTTGGGAGCTAATCGGAACGGCTGATTGCATGTGCACATTTCGACTTTTTTTATTACGAAGTAGGGAAACGACTGTCTGATCCGTCCAGCCAGATGACTGAATGACGCTTTTTCGCCTAGCAACTCGTTACCCGGATATCTCGATTCAAAAATGCCCGATTGCATTCTCAATGCAAATGTTGGAAAATTATATTGCGAATATTTTTAATTGACTCTCCATGTGGAGTCGCAGCAAAAGCGTTCATAATGAAAATGTGGTTTACGAAGAACTCCTCCACTTTTCTCTCTTGTCGTCCTTTATATTATGCAAATTAAAAATAAGTGTGCCGGAGAAATCAAAATTTTGCCTTCAAGTAAATGAGGGAATAATTTCCGCGGTCTGATGTTTTATTCATTCCATGTTGGCCGGACAAACGAATTTCGCTGAAGAATCATATAACAAGGGACTTAACGGGATCAAGTAAATTGCATCGTTTTGTGGGTTTTAAAAATATTCTTTGTGAAATTGACGGCGCTGTAATCGAACAAAATTTAGCAAGCTTTTACGGTACAAATAGCGTGGCCATCGTGCAGGCCACGTCTTGCGAAATACTCCTTCCGAAATGAATCAAAACGGAATGGAGTATAGCAAAGCAACACAAAACAGTAAATAAGTATTGCCCCCTCCCCCCTTATTTTTAGTATTTAGCTCTAAACACCCAACCATTATCCACAAACCAAAGATTAATTGGAAGAAAATGTTACTAAGCATGGTACGCCATTCTACCAATACGTGTTTGGTGCAATCAAGAATTAAAAAAATTAAAGCAGAGCACAAACAACATAATTGTATTGCGTTCTCATTCAAAATGTATCATATAGAGTAACAACAAATATGTTAGCACTTTAAGGGTGTATTCTGACCATTGTTTATAACTGTATGTCGCGAGTTAAAAAAAGGAGTTGCGTATAGAAAATAAAGATTGCACCATTTATTTACTTCATAAACGAACCATGTCGTTGAACTGTGCATATTATCACTATAAAATTAAGTGGTATAAATTAATGTTGATCAACCGTCGTATCATTGTCACCATCGCCAAAACTAGCTGTGCCCTGCGATGTTACCCGCTGTTTATTAGGGAAAATAAATTGTGTATTAACATATTTTCCCGCAGTAAAACGTAGCCTATGTGTTAAACGTCCCGTGACTACCGCTAGTGGCATTTTTTCCGAGCGCTTCCGTGCTTCGCAGGGAACGTTAAGCCGTTGGTGCCGGCTGTCATGTAATGGCAGTCGTTAAGCCATGTCAGAGGCCTTATGGGCGGCTTGATAACTTCTGAAAGTAAGGCCCGCCACTGTCTTACAATCCTCCACCAACCCGGACTTGTGCCCCGTGGTGGAGTATGGCCTAACCTTCCTGTGATGCAAGAAGAGATCCATGCCCCAGCAGTGGGGACATACAAGAGTTGATATCAAAACGTGTTAAACCAGGGTGTGAACTAACTCCATACCAAATTTTATTAAAATCGCTTCAACCGTTTAGTAGTGAGGAAGTTACAAACATACACACTCATACTTTCGCCTTTATAATATTAGTCTGATGTGATGTGATACACGTTCCACATATGAGTGAATCATATTAGATCAAGAGAAGTAGCAGTGGCATTCATGTCGCCATTTCCCGGACTACCTCTAGCGCCTGATTTGTCTTGCACCCCTTCAGATAACGGCTGGCCAGGCGCTCAGTCACTGCCAATATGTGAAAGGCGTGTGTAGCGCAAAATCGCCAAAGATAAAAATAAGGTTTAAAAAATAAATGGCTCGCCGCGACCGTCAACGGCCGTCAATAAATCATGGCGCGAGAGTCGTTACCACCCTCGACCTCGCAAGGAGTCTGTCTGACACAGCACATACACTGCGGGGCACTCGCGACTTGGTTTAGTTTAGGCACCATGAGTGAAGCGCTTGCCTAGTGGAACTGAGTAATTGGAATCAATCACTTGGGTTAAGCAACAGCAGGCGCGTTCAGGTGCTGGATGGGTGACCATCCCGTGACTACCGCTAGTGGCATTTTTTCCGACCGCTTCCGTGCTTTGTAAGCCATTGATGGCAAGACCTGTCACAGTGGATATCACTTTTTATAGAGCAACATAAAATTACCCGCGCATAAACGCGCTTACAATCGTGCATGCAGCGACTTATGAATGTTGAATAAATGAGTGAATTTACGAATGAATGAACGAACGAATAAATGAAAAGTGAATTAACGAACGAAGGAACGATCGAACGAACGAATTAATGAATGAATTAATGGTTGCTACAAACCAATATGCTTACATAACAACTACACTGAATGAATGACTGAATGATTGAACGAACGAAAACTAACTAAAGAACGAACGAAAACTAACTAAGGAATGAACAAACGAACAAAGGAACGAACGAACAAACGAATAAATTAATCACTGAACGAAGAACGAACGGGCGAATAAACGAACGGACGAACGAATTAATTAATTAATGATTTATTGCCTACATAACAATAACACTAATTATAAAATAGAGTCTACGTGTCACAATGATACTATACTTTAGCGCTTGCTGTTTGACGTTGATGAAGCGAAAGAGTTAATGTTATGTTTTTATATCAATTTGTCTCCAACAGCTAGAATTACTCACTGTGACACGTTTCATGACCATAATGTAGCTGTCCTTTACTAACCTACGCCTAAGCTACCCGCGGAAATACGCAAAAACAGCCAGTCCTGTCAGGCCCACCCTTGTAATCGCTAGATAATGGGTGCGGATTGAAAAATCATCCCGCTATGTGTGAGCACGGAATATTCACTAAAGAAAGTTTACTTAGTACTTACTGCATACTGCGAATTGTAATAGCTTGGAAAAATACCCACCTTCTATCGCAGTCGGGTAAAAAATAATTTTACTTTCTAGCTATCGCTTTAACGGGCAGTCATGAGAGTATATTAGTAACACACCTCGCATGAAAGTACCTTTACTTGTTTTTTACATTTAATTCTGTATTGACGTTTTGAGTACGTGTGGATCATTGAATTTAGTGGAACTAAATTGAATCGGTGGCACTTAAATTCTTTTTAAAGTTCTATTGTTAAACCTTTATAGGAACGAAACACAGCACATGTCTTGAAAATAAAGCGCCACCTAATCAATAATATCTAAAACTTTCGTAAGCACAACACATTGTAGACTTTTAGTCCGGATCTACTTACGGGTGTTGTTATTTCGGAAGAGTCCGACCAGGTTTCGCTCCGATTCGCAGAGCTTTGAGCAGAGCAGAATCATGGTGTGCAGAGACGGAGCTCGCGTCGATATAACAACACCCGTAAGTAGATCCGGACTAAAAGTCTACAATAATATCTAAACTAAAACACTGTATTACCAGGTACTTTTGACCTTAAGAAGCTTCCCTCGGGTTCTCTTACATTAACTAACTCTCGTATACTAATGTTTTAATCAACTGCTAAACAGCTGTCAGTCGTTAATTTTGTAAGCACATTGACCAACTAACAGCTGTTAGTAGTAAATTAACAGTTTGCTTGTATACTAGAAACTGGGGGTAAGAATGAATGGTGCATTAGAAAATCCAATCATTGGATCATCATTAGTTAGATAAGCTCCATGACACCAAACTATTGTATTTTCAGTAAAACAGTAGCGGTTGACGTACTGAAACCCTTATGAGAAAAGCGAAAGCGTTGAGGTAACCTTCTGATAGAAAAATATTATCTGGGTGTGAGGGTACGCAGACCTTACGGATATAATTTGTCAAAGCTTCAAACGGGGTTGAGCGGTTAGACCCAACGGGTTATTAGTATTTTGTACTCTCACGCTTTCAATTACAAGGAGGGGGTAGGCAGGCATCAATCTTTCATTTAGATAGATAGAGAACACTATGGCACGACCAGAAAAAAAATACAACAATGATTACTGAAATCTAAGTAATATTATACAATTGGCTGAGGTTTCCTGGGTTTTATGATTAACTAGCCGGTGCCCGCGACTTTGTCTGCGCAAGACTTTGTACCTACTTGACACTGATCGTCATATTTTGAACACAGTATCTTTCTAAATTCTAGCCTTCGTGTTATTCTGATGTATAAGCTAAATTATTGTACAGTTTCATTAAAATCCATTCAGTAGTTTTTACTTGAAAGAGTAACAAACATCCATGCATACTACAAACTTTCGCGTTTATAATATTAGTAAGGGACTACTTATTAATTCCACTAATACATTTTTGTCAGTAGCAACAGATTCTCCAAAACTAATTTGGTTACTTATTTTACAGTAATATTATATACTAATTTGTAAGCCAGACGTAGCCGCCTGCTAATCGAGCGCTGCGTTACAGAATTTTCTGCTTCAGGGCTTAATGCAATTTATTCCGTATTCTGCAATAAATATTTTGTATTTTTTTCACTTATCTGTAGCAGGATTTTTACCTAGCTGTATAATGAATCAGCCTTTGTATGTCGCCACTGCTGGGCACAGGTCTTTTCATGCATCGCAGGAAGGTTAGGCATACATATTCTACCACGGGGGTCAAGTCCGGATTGGTGGAAGGATTGTAAGACAGTGGCGGGCCTTACTGTCAGAAGTTATCAAGCCGCTCATAAGGCCTCTGACATGACTTAACGACTCCCTTTACATGAAAGCCGGCACCAACGGCGTGCCTTGCGAAGCACAGAAACACTCGGAAAAAATGCCACAAGCGGTTGTCACGGGACGGTCACCCATCCTGCACCTGACCGAGCCTGTTGTTTACTCAAGTCTTTACTCAAGTGTTGATTCCAATTACTCTGTTCGACTAGGCAACGAGATGTTATATATTTTAATATCGAGATGAGTAGCTAATAAGCTACGCAAAAAAGGTAAGTTTGCTTTTGTGGCAATTTAGGCATACCACAGGCTAAACCTACCTATGTCTTTTTTATTATTTAGTCTATTGTGTTTTTATTTTTCTTCCAGTAGTTTTTTAGTAATGTCAATTAAAGTTTATTTTGTTTCTGTTTGGGCATTAAAACTACGGTTTGCTGTGATACTAGAAAAAAACTCGTTTTATTGCTAAGGTACACATATAAATAATCAAAGATGAGACACAAACATGTTGTGATTTAGAAACTATATAACGCCATCTAGTGAAATTCAAAGTAAAACTATTTATATTTTAAACATATCGCCCCCCAAAGGACGTCAGGCCTTTCAACAATGTAACTAACATAGGAACGAAATTTCAAGTTAACTCTTAACTCTAAAAACCATAGAAAAGAAATAAAACTCAAATGCAAGGCTCTAATACAACTCAACTTTTCCTCAAGTATTAAATGATTAAGTATCTACTGGTAATAAACAAAGTTTGTGAATGGGCCTCTTCAACACATTATCCTTACATTTTATGCTTACTACTCTTACCAAACCATCACTTCCAGGGTGGGTATCAACAATCCTGCCTAAAAGCCATTTTGATGGAGGTAATCTACTGTCTCTTATAATTACAATACTGTCCTTTTTAAAATTTTCTTGAACACTAGTCCATTTGTGACGTTTTTGTAACTCCACTAAATACTCTTGACTCCATTTTCTCCAAAACAACTGTAACCTTTGTTGAAGATACACCCACCTTTGTAAATAAGGTACCTTAAGGGTTTCCAAGTTCTCATCAGGCACAACAATAGGTATTTCGCCAATCAAAAAATGTCCTGGAGTCAGGACATCATCCGAATCAGCTGACACTGGGGTCAATGGACGAGAGTTCAAGCAACTTTCAATTTGACATAACAGGGTTGAGTACTCTTCATATGTTAACTTAGAATCCTGTAGCAATCTATTTAAGTGAAACTTGGTAGACTTTATGTTGGCCTCCCATAAACCACCCATGTGAGGTGCTCCGGCAGGATTAAATTGCCACTCAGTCCCGTCCTTAGCTAACAAATCTGCTATCTCTAATGGTAGATTGTTACTGGCCTTGTGAAACAAATCCTTGAGTTCCTTACTTGCACCTATAAAGTTTGTTCCACAATCACTTAAAAGCTTGTGGCAGTGGCCTCTTCGTGCTGTGAAGCGCCTAAATGCTGCCAAAAATGCATCGCTACTCAAACCGGTAACTAATTCTAAATGAATAGCTTTTACAGCTGTACAAATAAAAAGAGCAATGTAACCTTTAATAGTAGTTTTTGAACCACGGCCACTGAATGATTTCAAATTGACAGGGCCTGCAAAGTCAACACCGCTGACCAAGCTTGGGAGAATGTCTACGACATATTACACATTCATGGATACATGTCTTAACCAGATACTTTACTCCAATTATATGAAATTTGCTCTTAATGAAATTTAACATTAATTGTATACCTCCATGCAAAGTTTTGTAATGAGCATCTCTGGCAACGAGATAAGCTAATCTACAATTTTTAGACAGGATCATAGGGTGTTTTTGATCAATCCTCAAATTACAAAATTCTATTCTCCCACTTACTCTTAATACATTGTCACCATCAACATATGGGTTCAAACATGCAATTTTCTTACCATTATCTAATCTTTTCAACTCATTTAGTTTGCCCTTCTCTTTAATGACCTTTATTTCTTGGATAAAATCTTTCCTTTGAGACATTTTTGTCAAACACTTTAATGAATTGCTTAATTCTGCTGTAGTTAAATATGAAGGAAATTGTAATTTTGTATTTGTTCTCATTTTGTGTTTGCTAATAACTATAAATCTTAATAAGTAAGCTACTATGAGAACAAGTCTGGTAAGCTTAGAGTATCTGTCCATAATATTGTCTGTGTTACACTGATCACTTAGGACACTTCCACTTACACACCGTAACTCATTTATAACAGTACTGCAAATTTTGGTATTTGAAGCCTTCTTCTCTAATTCTGTGGGTTCAACAGTACTGTATTCATGCTTTATAGGCAATTCATTTCTTTCATACAGCCAGGTAGGACCGTTCCACCACAAATGATAATCTGGAAGCTCTGAAGGCGAGGTACCGCGTGAAGCGACATCAGCAGGATTTTCCTGTGAAGTAACATGATGCCATCTTTCTGTATCAACTATATTAGTGATTTCTGTAACTCGATTTGCCACAAATGTAGTCCAGTAGGTGGCCGGTCGCTGTAGCCATGCTAAGACTATTGTAGCATCCGTCCAAGCGTAGATATCTTGTATTGGAATGCTGAGTGCATTTTTTATTCAACTCAACAATTTTGCCAGTAACACAGCTCCACACAATTCTAATCGTGGGAGAGAAATCTGTTTGAGTGGTGCCATTTTAGTCTTTGCTTCTATAATAGTAACTGTAATTGTCTCTGGTGTTATAACTCTGCAGTACACCACAGCTGAATATGCTATTGTGGACGCATCTGAGAAACCATGTAGTTCCACCTTCTGTGTGTCCTCAGTGATACCAATCCATCGTCTCAGTTGTATTGTTGGCAAAGTTGTTAATTCTTCTCGATAGGTTTGCCATGAGTGTAGTAGATGGTCAGGGAGTACATCATCCCAGTCTAACCTTTCGATCCATAGCTTTTGAAGCATACTCTTTGCAACAACCACAATAGGTGCCAACCAACCAGCGGGATCAAAAATGCTAGCAATATCGCAAAGGACTGCCCTTTTTGTGGGGCGTTCTGTCATCGAAGGAATGTCGATTCTCAGTAGAAAGGCATCGGTGTCTCCATTCCATCTGAGACCAAGTATTTTGCGTTCATCCTGTGCGCGCCCTCTATTTGTGTGCTATTAGAAGCCCATTTGTGAAGTGAAAATCCTCCCTTTTCTAACAATTTTGTGATTTCTTCCTTAAGATATTGATAAGATTCCTTGGATATTGAGTGCTGCCCAGTTAGAAGATCATCCATATAAAAATCTCTCAACACAGTGTCTACTACCTTGTCATCAAAGTTCCCTCTCTCATCTTCAGCAAGCTGTTTGAGTGTTTTTATAGCCAAGTAGGGTGCACATGAAGTTCCATAAGTCACGGTTGTCAACCTAAAGTGTTTTATTTCTTGCTCAGTGTCAAATCTCCAAACTATTCTTTGATAATCTCTATCTCTTTCATCCATGATCAACCGTCTGAACATCTGACGTATGTCAGCGATAAGTACTACTGGGTATCGTCTCCATCTCAAAGTTACTTCTCTCAAATCATTCTGCAAAGCTGGCCCAATCATGAGGTTATCATTGAGCGACTTGCCATTACTTGTTTTTGCTGAGCTGTCAAAGACTACTCTAAGCTTAGTGGTCAAATGTTGCTCATTTACCACTGCGTGGTGTGGCAGGTAACAGACTGATAAGGAATTTTCATTCTGTGTATCACTTGGTAAGACTGGTTCCATGTGGCCTTGTTGTAAATAGTCTTCCATGAATTCATTGTATTTTGCTCGTAGTTCCGGCTGTCTCTTTAGCTTGCCTTCTAAACTAGCAAACCTTTTTAAGGCTAGTGTGGCTGATTCACCTAAGTCTGGTGGTTGTGTGATAAAAGGCATTCTCACAGTGTAGCGTCCATCCTTTGCTCTTTGATGCGTTTGCTCATAGTAATTTTCACACCTTATCTCTAGATTTGTCAATGTTCTCTTCTCTGTGATTTCTTCTAGCTCCCAGAAATTCCTAAGGAGAGTGTCTAGTTCTACCTTGACATGGTGTATATGAACTCTGCTACATGCATTATTATTTGTTGTAACCTTGCCAGAAATTAACCAACCCAGTGTAGTTTTCTGTGCTATGAGTGTATTATTCTCGTTTTTAAGCGTCATCAACCCTTCTTGTATTATGTCAGCATAAATATCAGCTCCTAGGATGAGATCTATTTGACCTGGATTTAGGTAAGTGGGATCAGCTAAGTCTAACTGTTGCAGCTGTGGCCAATCAACAGTAGCAGTTTTCTCTGGGACATAAGATGTTAAAGAAGGTAATACATATGCTGTAACTCTTGTTCTGGGTTCAGAATTGTCTCTCTTTTTTATCTCAAACTCCACTTTTGCTCTTGTAACAGATTTGGATGACCCAACTCCGGTTACCTCTCCTGGGTGTACGGTTTAGACCCAGAACTTGGCATGATGCTTCTGTGATAAGGCAGGCTTGTGAACCTTGATCCACTAGGGCTCGGAGTGTATGTGTGGTGTTGTCTCTTTGGGACTGCACTCTCACTAATGCAGTTGTCAATAGAACTCGACTTTGCAGGCTCGAGGTTTCTGTCATAGTATGAGTCATTGTTGTCATTACTGGGGAATCCACTTCTGGTTGTTCATTAACTGATAGCTCACTTGTGACGGTAGCGTTGCCATCCTCATGTATCAAGCTATTGTGTCTTCGGCCACACTTAAAACATTTAGTGGACTGTAAACAGCTTTTGACTAGGTGGCCAGGTTTAAGACAGTTGAAACATAGTTTGCTCCTTTGTATAAAATCTTTCTTATGTTGTAGATCCAGACTACTGAAATCTTGACAATAGTATATTTTGTGATCTCCCTTGCAATACAAACATGTTTGATGTGGAGTGATTCCTGTAGTGAAAGTCTTTGTTGGTGGCACTACTCTTGAATGTGCTGATTCCTTGTATTTTACAGCTTCAAGTGTACGAAATCTATGCTCTAGGAAGGTTGACATATCTTTCCAAGTAGGCAATTGATTATTAGACTCAATTCTTTGCTCAAAAAGTTTGTGTAACTCGTGATCCAGTTTCTGAATTAAGATGTAAGCTATCAAGTCGTCCCAGTGTTCAGTAGGTAAGTTTAGTCCTTTCAGTGTAGCTAGGCATTCTGAAGTAACATCTAGTAACTCTCGAATGTTCTTAGAAGACTCTGTTGTAACTCGTCTTTGGTTCAACAGTCTACCAATGTAAAAGTTAACTATGCTACGAGTGTTGTTGTATCTATTCAATAGCATGTTCCATATTATCATAGTTAGCATCTGAGACCTGGATCTGTTTGACTAAACTTTCTGCTTCACCACGTAAACTTGATTTCAAGTACTGGCACTTGTTCACTTTATTGATACTGACATTTTCATGGACCAACAACTTATACAAGTCGTGGAAAGATAGCCACTCTCTGTAGTCTCCTGAGAATGTAGGTAACTGAACTGGGGGAAGTTTTGCAGTAATGCATGGTTGTTGTTCGACATGATCTACCACTTGTACCACTGATTTTTGCTCTGCCAGATGCTCGAGTTTCTCTTTAAGTATGGTTTTTAAGTCTAAATATGCATCCAGGCATTGATCATAAATATTCTCTTCAAAATAATTATGTTTCTCTTTTTGAGGTTGGGTTATAATCATACTATTATGTCTTTCTTGAAAACGCCTCCAAAGGTCCTCTAACATCTCTAGTCTTGTCTCTATATAACCCTTTGTGACCCTATCTTTTCCACACTTTTTGAAGTTGACATGCAGCCTTTTTATTTGCTCAACACAATCAAGTTGTGCAATTTCGATTTTCTTCATTTTACCTTCTTTGCAATTAAGTCGACAAACACACAAAATTCACTGATAAATGTGATATTTTTAAGTTCTTATTTCTACGACTCACGTGTACCAAAATCCATAAAACAGTAATCCTTTGCATAAGGTACTTCAAACACTTCACAATCACAAACTATAGCTCGTTTTTCACTTTTACAGAATTTCCACATTCAAACTGTTTTCACACTATTTATTTCGTTTTTCCACACAATTTTTTTAATTAAAAATGGCGTCCTTATATTATGTCGCTGCGTTAGCGCCTTTGTTGAATTGATGTCCAACGTTGGATCACTTCTAAGGAATATTGTTTAATTTTATTATGAACTGTAATGCCCACGGTTTTGTTGTATTTCTATCCGGCGGAGATGGACCAAATGTTTGGGCATTAAAACTACGGTTTGCTGTGATACTAGAAGAAAACTCGTTTTATTGCTAAGGTACACATATAAATAATCAAAGATGAGACACAAACATGTTGTGATTTAGAAACTATATAACGCCATCTAGTGAAATTCAAAGTAAAACTATTTATATTTTAAACAGTTTCTGTTATATGTCTTATTTGTATAATAAATGTCTTTATTGTTTTCTTTCTTTTTTATACGCTGACAATTTTTTCTCTGCGAAGACTCGATTTCATGTGCACCAATTTTGTCAAAAACGTGTAAAGCACCATTGTGCTAGTACAGTCGATAGCAAGTCGACCCTTACATTTTTGTTTTGAACTCGGCCGTGACCTAAGTGAGTAGAGTGGGCGCAAGTAAATATTAATGTGCTGCTGACTACCATTAGCTAGCAAAGCAGCATGATAGCACTGTAATACATCCTATATAAATAGACTAAACTATGTCAACTTTAAGGTCGGATGTGACTCGAAGCTATTTATTTCGTTAAGTTTTATTACTATTATTTGTTTAATTTTAATACTGTTTTGACATATTTTAAGGTTATTATTTATTTAAGTATGACGAAACCTGTGACTGTGTCAAACAATTAAGTCAATTAAGCAGCGTCTTATGTTATTTGTGGAAAGTAAAGCACAAAACCGTTCCATTGATTGTAATTACACATACCTACATGTTTAATGTTATATATAACATGCCTACAAACAGGGTGTTATGAAACTTGCTATATTTTGAAATGGAGGTATCTTATAAAGCAGCCGACAGAAATTACGAAAACTTTAGTGTATTTGTAAGAAGTGGTTAACAGCTCGGATAAGACTGCGTTTATGCGCTTGGCCTTTCAAGGCTTGAATGGCAAAAAGGTGTTTAATATATCCATAGCTAAAAATTTTTATTTAGTACCATTATAAAAAAATATTATCGAAGCATTGAAGCGCTCGTGCCCTAGTGGAACCGAGTGATTGGAATTACTTGGGTTAAGCAACAGCAGGCGCTGTCAGGTACAGGACGGGTGCAAAGGGCATTTTTTCAGAGCGCTTCCGTGCTTCGCACAGCACGTTAATCCGTTGGTGACAGCTGTCATGCAGTGGCAGTCGGTAAGCCATGTCAGACCTTACAATTAACTGCCTTACAATTCTCCACCAACCCGGACTTAGCGCCGTGGAGTATGGCCTATAACATCCTCAGGGAAGAGACCTGTGCCCCTCGTTAGGGACATAATTGGTTGATGATGATGACGATGTTACCTTAGCTATTGCTACATATAATGGTCCAACTATGAGGCTAAGTGCTCAAATATCTAACTCTTAGATCTAACTATATCTGCAGCTTGTCCACTGCTGGACCAAGGCACTTTACTCCTCGGTCTAGTCAACTAGACGCAAAGCCAGCGAGTGACATAGCAAAGGTTCCATAACACCCTTTACGTTATTTGCTCTCAGATGTTGCGGATATTACCGAGCTTCCTTCATTTGAACTCGATTACTGCCTTAGGCGCTTTCAGAAATTATGTAGCGCGGGTTTGATATACTGTAGTGTGGGCACAGTTCCCTATTCCCAGGATGTTTAAATATTATAACAGCTCTAGGTACGTACAGTCGACATCACATTTTTCTTTGCAAGATAGGTAATAATACTATGATAAGATATTTAAATGTAATATTGCTTGCGTGAAATACCTTTTGTAAACTTTTTTATGTGTTAAATTGTTGTCTCAATGCTACCTTTGCACTACTCTATATCACTCTTGGCCTGGAAATTTCACACGCTTCATAATGTAATAAAATCGAAAAAAACTACGGCAATCTTTTTTTTTTTGCTTGTTTACGCGTATCGAAACGCAGATTCTTAACAATTTAACAGAAAAGAAACATTTTTTAAAACTACAATACACCTGTCTTATTGAATGGTGATTCAAAGTAACGCTCGTAGCCCTGGCTGCCTGAGTGATCTTAAACGTTAAGCAAAACAGGGCGCATTCAGTTCATGGATGGGTAAACCGTGTATGCCTAACGCTAGAAGCATTTTTTCCGTGCTTCGCAAGGCACGTTAAGCAGTTGGTGCCGGCTGCCGTCGCTAGATGGCAGTCTTAAGCCAAGTCAGAGGGCTTAGAGTGGCATGAAAACTTTTGACATTAAGACCAGCCAATCTTCTTGCAGGCCTCCACCGGACTTGGCTTCCGTGGTGGAGTATGGCCTATACCTTCCTCAGGGAAGAGACCCATGGCCCACGGTAGGGACATAATGGGTTGATGATGATGATGAGATCGTTTTTGTTATATTTATATTACATTAATATTTTTTCAAATTCATAGTTCTGAAATCAGATATTATATTTTTTTTTAATACTTTATTGCATGAAAATTTTCACAGGCGAGCTTAATACTATTTAGATATCTGCAATAACTACCGACAGCTTAGATCCTAAGCTTTGAAAATTCAATTTAGAGTAGTGCAAGCTCTGTTATTTACACTTAGTTTCTGGTTGCGCCAACTAGCAAGCACAGTCACGTGATCCTTCCCCATCCCCTCCTTATCCTGCACGTACCAATTACAGAAGAGCTGAACGATTCGGACAGTTGGCAGCACTGACTGAAAGCCGGCCAGTTGCTTTGTTTTCGCCGCGCCCGCACCGCATGAAAATTATCACATCTGAAATCTTAGTGGTCCCCTTGTTTTTGTGTTCTTAAAATCATTGTGAATCAAAGACAAACTATTGTGGAGTGTTTGAACCACCGTCGTCAACGATCGCCGGTCGCCGCCGCCCTTGCAGCGTTGACTTCTACGTGACTACCTACCATCGCCATCTTGGAATACTCCCCAGCTCACGCTGTCCAGGAGCTTCACCAAGTACGTGCTATCCCTTTCCACTCGACACTCCTGAGCAGCTTCACACCCCCCTTATCATAGCAGCTCAGGTTCACGTGTCTGTGCCCACAACCAAGAGGTTAGATACAGTCCAACAAAAAGCCCACCAGCTCATCTGAGGCTATACCAATGGTCCACCGAACCGGATTCGGAACTCTCATCACATTGCTGCATTTAGTATTTGGTTCCACTTCATATCTACCCATTCTATTTCGTTCAGTTTTGTTCGGTATAAACAATTATGAAATACGAATTAAAAGTTCTCTAAACAATATTATGTGCATATGGACGAGAGCTGAATGAAATAAAATTGTAAGCGAGTTGTTTAGTCTAAGCAGTAAGCAGAGATTTGAGCCACCGCGCTAGTACCTACTTAACTTTTCGTAGGTAGGTATAACTCTCGCTGTTTGGTTTCGCTTGAGTGGAATAAATCGCCCCGCAAGTATTTTGTTCTAATACTCGCGAACACATCGCGAACTTTGTTGATTGTTACCTTCTATAAGTATGCGTTATAGTTAGATATTCACTTCATAGTATACCTATTGGCTTTTACAGGATATTCGCTTGGTTAGACCGCCCCGAATCTCGAGATATTTCATTTGTTGTAAATTGAACTAAGCCGCTATAGATAGATATGAAACGTGAAACATGTGAAACGTGCAGTGTTACCTTTTAGAAACTTGTTAAATATATTCCATTCCTGTAGTTCCGTCGATAATCGGAGAGCGTACCTACTAGATAAAACGAAGTGTTTTTTTTTGTCACTTAAGTTCGCCGCCGCATCAGTACGACTGAGTAGGTACTTTACAACGCATTTCTTTGTGTTCTGTGCCTACCTAGAGAAAACTTAATTTTTGTAACTAGGTATTTAGCTTTCATAATGTCGACGTCGGACCCGCTAGTAGTCGCTCACAGCGAAATGGAATTAAAGATGTTATACCCGAAAAGAGATGCGTTTTATAATCGAATGCAAACCATATTGGACCATGCGAAAGAAGTTGACGACGAATCGACAAGGGATACTTTTTTATGTGAAATGGAAACCGTTGAGAAATTGCGTTTGGATTTTGAAAGTGTGTTGGATCGCATAAATATCGCAGAATTGAAATTGAAACCTTCATACAAGGTCAGCTATCAGGTGCTTAATTCGTTCGATGATTTGTTATGTCGCGCCAAGCGAATAGCAAAGGGTTTGTCGCCGCCACCGCTTCCAGTCGTAAAGCCGGACACTGACCAGCTTCTTTCGCCGGCCAGAAAAACTAATTCACCTCGATTGCCGCCAATTGAGTTGCCGGAGTTTAACTTCGTTATCAACCCTTATATGTCCCCACTGCTGGGGCACGGGTCTCTTCCTGTATCGCAGGAAGGTTAGGCCATACTCCACCACGGGGGCCAAGTCCGGGTTGGTGGAGGATTGTGAGACAGTGGCGGGCCTCACTGTCAGAAGTTATCAAGCCGCCCATAAGGCCTCTGACATGGCTTAACGACTGCCATTATATGACAGCCGGCACCAACGGCTTAACGTGCCTTGCGAAGCACGGAAGCGCTCGGAAAAATGCCACTAGCGGTAGTCACGGGACGCTCACCCATCCCGTACCTGACCGCGCCTGTTGTTGCTTAACCAAGTGATTGATTCCAATCACTCGGTTCGCCTAGGCCACGAGCGCTTTCCCGCTTTCCCGGAGTTTAACGGAGATATTAAAAACTGGCCGTTGTTTTTCTCCAGTTTTACGAACACAGTTCATAATAATACTTCACTAACCGATTCCGAGCGGCTTTATTATTTGATTGGTAAACTAAAAGGCAAAGCGCAATCGGTGTGTGCCGGCATTACACCGAGTGCTGATAATTATGCTTTATTTCTGAACGCCTTAAAGAATAAATACGAAGATAAGCGATTGTTGGCATCTTCGTACTTGCAGCAAATTTTCGATTTAAAATCTGTGTCTACAGCTAACCTAGCAAACCTCGAGCACTACTTAGACACAATAGCTCCGGCCGTCGCCGCCTTGAAAAACATAAAACTCGATAACCTCACCGACTTTCTGTTCTTCTACATCGCTCTGAGTAAATTGGACTCGGAAACTGTACGTTCCTTTGAACAGCTCAATAGAGGTACAGCAATTCCTTCATTCGATGAATTAATAGATTTTGTTCGCGACCACATAAGGATTTTACAAAGAACGACACCTGTAAACAAGCACCCGCAGAGGTCAACGCATTCTTATGTATCTAACGAAGTTGAAGCGCCGCCGGCGCCTCCACCAGCGCCTCGTCCCGCGACGAACCGTTCATGCAAACTGTGCAATGGAGGACACGACCAGTTGTATAGGTGCCCTGCCTTTCAAGGGTTGTCGCCAAGAGAACGCTTCAATTTTGTAAAGAGTAATAGTTATTGTTACAACTGTCTGAGCTATAAACACCTCGCAGTGAGTTGCAATTCGAATTCTCAATGCCACAAATGTCGCAACAGACATCACACGATGCTTCATTTTGATCGCAATAATGTTGAGTCGTCGGGCGAGCCCCCACGGGCGCGGGCGGCGGCGCTAGCCGTCACCGCGCAGCCCTCACGGGCGCCCTCGCGCTCCCCCTCCCCCTCGCCCGCGCCCGCGCACGCCGGCTCTCTCGCGCGTGAGACGCGAGACTTGCCCGATTGCTCTGATGACGTCACCCTATGTTCATTATCAGATAACTTTGATAAACCAATACCGCGTGTCCCTACTACCGTGTTGCTCGCAACAGCACGCGTGATAGTTGTTGATTCGCATGGTAGGGAACACAGCATCCGTGTTTTGTTAGACAGTGCGTCGCAAAGCAATTTTGTTACGCGCGAGTGTTGCGACCTTTTGGGCTTGTCCGCTAGTAGTCGGCCCGTGACTTCTGTCGTGAAGGGTATTGGAGGCCTTAGCAAAAAACTACAAGGCATCGTGTCGATTAAGTTTTACTCACGACTTAACCGCAACGTTGGTTTTGATATAGATACGTTGGTAGTAGACAAGGTGACCGAAAGATTACCCACGGTGGAAGTAGACGTATCGTTGTTGTCTAACTTCAGTGTATTGCGTCTCGCCGACGAGACTTACTCTGTTCCCGGGAACATTGACATGTTAATTGGGGCTTCGATCTTCCCGCATCTTTTGTTACCAGGCAAGGTTCAAGGCCAAGCCTCACACGACACACCGTATGCTTTAAATACAGTGCTCGGTTACGTCATTGTCGCCTCCGCGGCCGTCCGCGCAGAGTGCGATACAGCGACGGTCTCTTATTGTTGCGCCACAGAAACTTTAGACTCTTTCGTCCGCAAATTCTGGGAAATCGAAGAAGTCAGTGTCCCACCGAATGATATTCTTAGCCCTGATGACAAGGATTGCGAAGAGATTTATTCTCGCACGACCACTCGTGACAATGACGGAAGATACATAGTCGCTCTTCCCTTCAAGGGTAGTGTTCAGTCTCTCGGTGACTCCAGGAAAGCCGCCGAAAGACGATTTTTTTGCTTGGAGAAAAAACTAGAGGCGTCTTCCAACTTAAGAGAGGCCTATGATGAAGTAATAAAGGAATATATTTCGAAGGATTATATCTCGCGTGTGACTCCCCAGGTGGCTTCTGAGGCAGGTCCTGGTTATTATATACCGCATCATGGTGTCATAAGGGACGATAAGGTCACGTCCAAGCTTCGAGTGGTATTGGACGCTAGTGCCAAGACAAGTACATCAGTGTCTCTAAATGACATTTTACACAACGGCCAAAATTTGCAGAAAGATTCGTTTGGTGTCATCGTCAATTTCCGTCTATTCAAGGTCGCGCTTTCAGCTGACATTCGACAGATGTTTTTGTGCATTGGAGTGCGCGAGTGTGATCGCAAGTTCCAACGTATTTTGTATCGCTTTTCGCCCTCAGAGCCCTTGAGCGTTTACGAGTTCAATCGCGTTTGTTTTGGATTGAAGTCAAGTCCGTTTCACGCTTTGCGGACTATTAAACAACTGACGGTAGATGAAGGCGATCACTTCCCCAGAGCCAGGAAACTAGTAGAAACTGGACTTTACATGGACGATGTCGTCTATTGTGTTGATAATCATGAGGAAGCTGTCACAACGACAGCTGAAGTTATTGGATTGATGAAGGCCGGTCAGTTTGACCTCGTCAAATGGACAACCAATTCTAATGAGGTGTTAGAATCAATTCCGGAGTCACATCGCCTATCATCTGTGAAAGAGTTCGACGAAACTGATTTGCACAAGGTACTGGGTCTGTGTTGGTCTCCTGTGACTGATCTTTTCCATCTGAAAGTTACCCAACCCGCTGAAACCTGTACGAAACGTACAATTCTATCTTGCGTAGCTCGGATCTGGGATATAATGGGATTTGTAGCTCCCGTTGTTCTATACGCCAAACTTCTTGTAAAGGAACTTTGGCTTCGTGATTGTGATTGGGACGCGCCTCCCCCTGAGGGTGTAATTAGGTTGTGGGCTCGTTTTAGAGATGAGCTCCCTTCTCTTGACAAAATTAAAATACCACGGCATCTGGGCATTACTAAGGGTAGCGTTGTCACCATACTGGGCTTCGCAGACGCCAGTGAGAAGGCCTACGGGGCTGTGGTGTATTTTCATGTGGAAAATTGCGGCACCGTATTCGTTGGTATTTGCGCGGCAAAATCACGTGTCTCTCCCAGAAAGATGGTCACACTAGCACGTCTCGAGCTGTGTGCGCTCTACGTGTTGGCTAAGCTCATTGCAGCAATTGTAAGCGCTTGTAGTAGCCGCATAAATATTGACAGAGTCTACGCATTTTCGGACTCAACCGTTGCGCTTTGTTGGGCTCACTCATCCCCGGATAGGTGGGACACCTTCGTAGCTAACAGAGTTGCTAAAATCGAGAAGGCTATATCAAAAAGAGATTTGTTTCATGTCTCCGGATACGAAAACCCGGCTGACTGTCTATCACGGGGTCTCACCCCCGCACAGATCATTGACCATCCTCTTTGGTTTAGTGGACCCCCTTGGGCAAAGAATGTACCCTCGCAATGGCCGATTTCGGATTTTAACCCTGCAACGGTCTCGGACCCCCCAGAAGAGAAAAGGCATTCACTAATTTTAACAACAAATAAAGAGTCGTTAGTTATATCCCTATCGAGGCGCTTTTCGTCCTGGTCCAAGCTATTGCGCTGTGTCGTGTATATCTGCAGATTTTCTAAATTGTTGCTACCCAGTTCATCGGGTTATATTACCGCATCGGAACTTGAATTCGCCGAATTACTTGTATTGAGAGAAGTGCAACATCATCATTTTCCTGATGAAATCGCTAACCTGCGAGTCGGCAAGCCTTGCAGACGCACATTTCAGCGCCTGCGACCATTCTTAAAGGATGGATTGATAAGAGTAGGAGGTCGATTGGTTAATGCTGCCCTGGAATTTGATCAGAGACATCCAATAGTTCTACCACACAAAGATCATATCCTTGATTTACTAGTTAATTATCACCATAAGGTGAACTGTCATGCTGGGCCTGATCTGTTGATGTCGCTGCTTCGTCAGAAATATTGGGTGATTTCTGCACGCGCTTTAATTCGCAACCGAGTACATAAATGCCTTCCATGCTTTCGTTTGCGGCCTCAACCGACTTTCCCGGAAATGGCGGATCATCGCTCTTGTCGCGTTATTGAGACAGCGAAACCTTTTGTGCATACTGGTACAGATTATGCCGGGCCCTTCAAGGTCACTTTAGCACGCGGACGCGGAGTGCGCTCCACCAAGGCTTATGTTTGCCTTTTTGTATGTATGACGACTCGCGCTGTACACATAGAACTGGTTGGCGATCTTAGTACGGATGGTTTTATGGGAGCCTTCAAGCGGTTTATCTCACGTCGTGGTCCTGTTGGACGGCTTTATTCTGATAATGGCACCAACTATATTGGAGCAAAGAAAAAATTGTCTGAGCTACACGCTTTTCTAACATCACGATATTTCCATACGGAATTTGCTCACACCCTAGCAGAAAACCGAATAAAATGGATATTGAATACGCCTGCTGCTAGCCATTTTGGTGGAAATTGGGAGGCAAATATAAAGAGCCTTAAGAGTCACTTGCACCGTGTTATCGGAGATCAGATTTTGACTTTCGAAGAGTTGAGTACTGTGCTTGCTCAAGTGGAGGCGGTGATGAACAGTCGACCCTTTTGTCGAACGCTTTCTAGCGATCCGTCAGAGCCGTTAGCATTGACTCCCGCACACTTTTTGAATCTAACACCTTTGAAATACTTACCAGCTCGCGAATATGAAGATAATGTTAAGCCACATCTTCTTTCGCGACACTCTTTATTAGAAACACTAGTCCAATCGTTCTGGAAACGGTGGAGACTAGATTACCTTCATACCTTGCAGGCCCGGCAAAAGTGGAACACGCCAGCTAACCCTATAACTATTGGAACTGTCGTTGTCCTCACTACTGAAAATGCTCCACCGTTGCACTGGCCCCTTGGTATAGTAGAGGAGGTATTCCCTGGTGCCGACGGCATAACCCGTATTGCTCGCGTTAGGACGGCAACGACTTCATTGTTGCGTCCGGTCGTGAGGCTTTGCCCATTACCTAATCAGTAATTGGACTATAATGGGTTATTTAGGTTAAGGATTTATTTAGGATTTAGGTTAGATAAGATAAATTAGGATTAGTTTAGATTCCGGCTCTTAGTTTACTCGTTTGATAGATTAGTTATTTGAAGGGTAACCTTCAAGCTGGGGGGGAATGGTTGCGCCAACTAGCAAGCACAGTCACGTGATCCTTCCCCATCCCCTCCTTATCCTGCACGTACCAATTACAGAAGAGCTGAACGATTCGGACAGTTGGCAGCACTGACTGAAAGCCGGCCAGTTGCTTTGTTTTCGCCGCGCCCGCACCGCATGAAAATTATCACATCTGAAATCTTAGTGGTCCCCTTGTTTTTGTGTTCTTAAAATCATTGTGAATCAAAGACAAACTATTGTGGAGTGTTTGAACCACCGTCGTCAACGATCGCCGGTCGCCGCCGCCCTTGCAGCGTTGACTTCTACGTGACTACCTACCATCGCCATCTTGGAGTACTCCCCAGCTCACGCTGTCCAGGAGCTTCACCAGGTACGTGCTATCCCTTTCCACTCCACACTCCTGAGCAGCTTCACACCCCCCTTATCATAGCAGCTCAGGTTCACGTGTCTGTGCCCGCAACCAAGAGGTTAGATACAGTCCAACAAAAAGCCCACCAGCTCATCTGAGGCTATACCAGTTTCCTTAATTAAAAGACGTACACTTTTCAAAATCCCAAAAATCCGTGCATGATGCAAAATTGCAAAACAAGCATTAATGGAAACGAAACTGGCTATACCATCGCGTGTTGCAGAGTTAAATAAAATTCTACCATGTTCTCCCTTGATTGATTACTTAGCCATTCCGATAGTATGTTGGTAACTCAGTATAAGCTCACCATATTTCCGGCACATTATTAATCGTGCTGGCGAGGCGCTTAGTAAAATCGCAAGCTAAGCCTCCAATCGGGCGCTCCAGCCATTCAGCAGACCTTAACATTGGCTCCGCAAAGCCCAGACATTTCCATACGTGCCCCGTCAGCTAACCGCTGCATTATCATGCTGCAATAAGCTTGAAATCCTCAATTTGATCGCTTGTCTGCGTGGAGCCTGACAGATGATACCGGCGGCGGCCACGTCGACCGATGCTATGGATCTAGAACAATACCAGCGTAACTAGACCTCTCGGCTACACTCACTGCACTAAGGTAAGGCCTAACGCTTTCAGCTCAATCAAACCTGGCCGCTGCCATGAGGGCAATATCAAAACCATCGTAAATTAACCTCCAACGCTACCTATCCTGTTAAGAGGAAAGTGTTGTTTTAGAGTCCAGGTGGGGCTGGACGCTTTACGGAAAGATACATCGATGTTATGATCCGTAGTGACGTGAGGTGTATGGACGTGGTGAGTTCTGAAAACACCGGTCGTTATTGATCGGTCAATATTATCTTGGGTGTACTTTACATAATTTTGTTTTTTTTTTGGGTAAACAAAATAGAACGCATTGAGTTTTACGAAACGAAATCGTATAAATAAAGTGGTTTGGTTCTGGACCGCAGTTTGATACATATGCATTATTAAAAACCTAAAAGTTCCGTGCCTGGACTCGAACCCGCGACCTGTGGCTAACCGTGCCAGCGCTCTCCCAACTGAGCTAATGGGCAAGTGCCGGCATCAGCGAAATTTCGAACCTCATTACAATATTCTCTGTATTACTTACAGAGAATATTGTTTTCTGCACGGGTTAGTGCAACTGAAACGAATGCACGTAAAATTGATGAAAACGCGAAAATCTTGTAGCAATCTTTTAATCTGTCTTTTTCTAGTTTTGCAATGACAATGTCCTATTTTTAAAAAGTAGACATAATAATATAAAACGCTATCAAAAAGTAAAATACTTAAAAAAGGTTGATTGGCCGGTCGGCAACATGGCCCCAAGCGGTGTGGAACACCAATTAACAGCTTAGTGGTAGCAGCTTGCGGACCGGTCGACGCAACACACCCCCTTTAGTCGCAACATTCACTACGCGGACAACATTGTCTTTACCCGGAAATAACTCGGTGACTCGTCCAATAGGCCAGCAGTTTCTCGGTAGATTGCCGTCCGCAACTAGCACCACATCACCCGATTTTAACTCTTTGTGAGGTGTAACCGATTTTCGTGGTATAAGGAGCGGCAAGTATTCTTTAGTCCACCGTTGCCAAAAATGTTCTGCAAGTCTTTGGGCCTTTCTCCAGTCTGCGCGTCGTGATAGATCGGCTTCGTTGAATTCTCGAAGACTGTGGTCATGACTCGAGGTGCCGATCAGGAAGTTGAAGGGCGTCAGTGCTTGTTGACTGTCCTCGCCCACAGACACGTGGGTCAGTGGTCGGGAATTCACCATGGCTTCTACTTCTACAAGCAATGTGTGCAGGACTTCTACTCGGGGCGATCTATCTTTTAGAGTGGTTTTGAGTGCAGTTTTTACGCTACGTATCAGACGCTCCCAACAGCCACCCATAAAAGGGGCCGAAGGTGGGATAAACTTCCAACTTATTCCTCTATTTGTCGAGAAGTCGTACAGCTCGTGTAGAATATTCGAAGCGCCAACAAAGGTTGTTCCGTTATCTGAGTAGATGCATGTGGGGCACCCACGTCTTGATATGAATCGTCGTAGAGCCAACAAGGCTGAGTGTGTTGATAGCGATTCCACTACTTCGATGTGAATAGCTCTGACCGTCAGGCAGGTGAATAAAGCTACCCAGTGCTTCATGGGTCGTCGTCCTGATGTGACGTTCAAAGGACCAAAATAGTCGACACCGACGTAAGTGAAAGGACGAACGTGATGAGCCATCCTGGCTTCAGGTAAATCTCCGATCGGCGGCACCTGTGGCTTAGCCTTCATATTCCGGCAGTGCTGACAGTGTGACGCCACACTTCTCACAGATGGTCTCACCCCAAGGATGTAGAAACGTTGCCGTAATTCGTTCACCACGAGTTCGTTGTTGCTGTGGGCAAACTTGACGTGGTAGGAGTCGATTAGTAGGCGAGTGAGCGGGTGCTTTCCATCAAGAACAACTGGCTGTGAATCAATGGCAGTGGACGCTCCCGTGCGGCCTGATAACCGTAATAGCCTATCATTTCCTATTATTAACGACAAGTTTTTAAGTCTACTCTCTTTAGAAACGGGGCGTGCAGCGTCAATCGCGAGATATTCGTCTTTGAAAGAATCTAATTGTATATGCAAAAAGGCATGACGTTCTGCCGATGAGATAAAAGCGACGTCTAAAATTGCTAAACCACATTGCGGAAATTTTGAGTCTTGAGACGAATGCCGAAATTTCGCGGCACACTGGTGCGCTCGCGCGGTAGCTCGAATAAACCGTAACCACACACTAAAGCGGGTGTAGTCAGCTATCACGGGTGATGGTAAGTCACGTGACTGAGTCAATGTCAAACCCACCAAGGCTTTGTTGGTTCTGCATTCTTCAGAAGTTGGTGTGTTGACAGTTGTAAGTTCACAGGGCCATTCGGCTGGTGATTGATGCAAGAATGATGGCCCGGTAAACCATCGAGAATTTATGGTAAATTCATCTTTAAATCTGGTCGCGTCGTCCGCAACATTCAAAGATGAAGGTACATACTTCCAATCGGAAACATTGGTGATCTCGCAAATTTCACAAACTCTATGAGCAACAAAGGTTCTAAACGTGCCTGGGTCAGATCGTAGCCATTTGAGTACCGTTTGTGAGTCTGACCAGAAAAGACCCTTTCTGGCTTTCGTTTGTGAGATTCGACAATAAATACAGATAAGCGAGCAGCTATAAGAGCCGCCTGAAGCTCCAGCCTAGGTATAGTCGTCGGCTTCAAAGGAGCAACGCGGGCTTTACCGCTGATCAACGAGACTTGTATTTTTCCGTTTGGACACATAAAGCGCCAGTAAGCAACGCAACTGTACGCTTGCTCGCTCGCGTCCGCGAAAACATGTAATTGCACTGAACTTATAGGATCGTTTACAGTGACATAACAACGAGGTACACAATTGTTCAAAATTTTGAGCAAGCTTGTGAACCAGTCTCTCCACTTGTCTATGAATTGTTTTGGTAATAATTCATCCCAAGATGTAGCAAGTTTCCAAGTTTTTTGGAATAGGACACGACCTTTTATAACTGCGGGAGTAAGTAGACCTAAAGGGTCGTAAATTTTCATAAGGTTGGAAAGGACAACGCGTTTTGTTAATTTCTCTGGTATTTTGTCTAGTTCAATATGTGGAAAGGACAGTGTGTCGTTAGCAATGTCCCAGGAAACTCCTAAGACGCGTGTCGAAGTTCGCGAGTCTGGGCCTACCTTTACCGTCGTGGCCCCAACAGCGCAAAGATCGGGAGGTAGTCTAGTCAGCGCTTTTGCAGAATTTGACACCCAAGACCTCATTTCAAATTTGGCTGAGCCTAAGACCGATACGATATCTAAGGACAAAAGTGCGGCTTCTTCTTCATTGTCGCAACTACCTAAGTAATCGTCCATGTACGTGTCACGAATAATAGCCGCTGCAGCTTTTGGGTGCGATCTCTGATGTTCGGTAGCGATTTTATTTTTAAGGTACAAGGCCGTAAATGGACTACACACTGTACCGAACATCATAGATGACATGCGATATTCCTGGATAGGTTGTTTAGGATCGTCGCGCCATAAAAAGCGCTGAGCGTCACGGTCTTCTGGTCTGATTTTAATTTGTGGAAACATTTCCCGTATATCAGCCGAAAGAGCTATACGGCCTTCTCTGAATCGCATCAAAATGGCTATCAAGGATTGGAGAAGGTCGGGCCCGGGCAGTAAAAGGGAATTCAAGCTTACACCTTCGCACTTAGCGGCGGCATCACAAACAATTCTAAGTTTCTTCTTTTGTGGATGTACCACACCAAAATGCGGTAAATACCATGAGATACCGGAAGGAGTGGCAGTGCACAATTCTGCGTAATCCTTATCAAGCATAGCATGAATATTTTGTTTATATTTGCTAGCGTAGTTGGAGTCTTTATTCATCTTAGATTCGAGAGTTCTAAAACGGCGTAAAGCGAGTGGACGGCTGTCGGGGACCTGTTCGATATTGTCACGCCACAGTAGTCCTGTCTGAAATCTTCCAGACGGTAGACGCCTAGTAGTTTCCTCTAGCAATATCAAAGCTCTTTGTTCCTCAACAGAGCGGTAATCTTTTTTTTCTATACCTATAGAATCTAAACTGTAATAGTCTTTGATGAGGGTATCTAAAGTACGGCTGTCCCTTAGACTATCTTCTTCGCACTCTGTAATAACATGGTTGTAGTAGAGCCGTATAGAACCCAACCTAACGGAGTCAAAGACGCTGCTGGTTGTGACACCTTACCGCGACGTATGGTTTTTGAAAAGGTAAGATGCCAATTATCAATGCCAAGCAGAAGCATAGGTTTTGCATTTTCATAGCACAAAACATCGTTTAAATCGCGTAGATAATCGCAGGTTTTGATTTGCTCTGAACGAATACACTGTTTAGCAATAGTCAAATTTGGAATGGACCTCGCTACAATATCGTGTGTTTGTTTACTGTGGCAGCCCTTGACTTTAATGTTCACGAAATTAACCTCTATATTTTTACCAAGACCGCCAATACACTCGACCTGAATTTGACTTTTGGGCCCGGTAGCACCTATCAAGTCAGCTACAGATTTGTCTATAAATGAGGCCGTAGACCCATCGTCAAGTAGTGCATACGTATCAAAACTACCTTCAGGACCGATAATAGTGACAGGTAGAACCTTTAATAAAGGCCTTTGCATTGGGTTAGGGGAGGCACTATGAGATACAATAGCAGTTGGTACCTCCTCAGACGGGTGCTCATCGTGTTCATCTACATCAACATGAGCAGCAGTTTCAACCGTAGGTCGATGGAGCAAGGTATTATGTCTCCGACTGTACCTGCATCCGGTGACTTCGCAGTGTTTCCTGCAAGCTAAATATTTATGTGAACCTTTAGATAAACATCTATAACAGGCCTTATTTTCGGTAACCCATTGCCAGCGTTCATCGATAGGTAATGAGATAAACTTTTCACAGTCATGAACTTCGTGTGTACCCGTTTTGCAATATCTACATGCTGTCAAACTCTTTGGTTTTGTTGACAGTGTCGTATGAAAAACTTTTGAGTGTTGCTTACTAGCGACATTTGTTTTGATAATCTGTGAATTATTTGTTGTGACAGATTTTCCGTACAAATTTTCTGAACCAAATGTACAATATTTTGCTAAGCGTTTGGATTCATTATCTAAAAAATCTGATAGTAGTTCTAGCTTATGCATTTTAGGGGCATCACTCGAAGATGCAAAGTCGGCCCATCTATAACGTAAAAGAGGGGTTAATTTCCCTATGATGGTACCAACAAGTTCGGGTGAGGCTAGATACTCTGGCTGATGCAGCTCTCTAATTACTTCGACACAATTTCGAAGGCGGCACGCAAAGATGTTAAGGTCCTTCGGAGACTCGTGCAGCGGCAACCTGGCTAAAGACCTGATGGAGGAGAGTTGGTGCAGAATAATGGATTCCGGCTGGCCAAAGTGACTCTCCAGGGAACTCATTATCTGTGCTGGATGCGCGGCAGTCATGAGAAGAGCAGATACAGCTTCCTTGGCGGCTCCACACAACGCAGTATCGAGCCTGGCCAAGTTCTCTTCCGGGCTAAATCTAGCTTCAGATCGCGAGTACGTCTTCTTGAACATGAGCCAGCCAGAGACGCTACCATCGTACAAAGGAAGTTTAATACTCACATGTTCCTTCTTGCTTCCAAGTTCTGCAATAACTTGCGCCAGTTTAATAAATGAGTCTTGTGTCTGTGCATTACTAATCGTTTTATTTTTGTCGTCAATATTACAAATCGCAGGTGAGGATTTATTGTAGTGTGTGCCTAATATGTTTGTAGAGTTCGTTTTGTCGTTGAACTGCTGGCAAAGGTCTCCACGCGGCGCATTTGCGCTTGTAGAGATAACGGCGACATTTTGTGCAGTTCCCGCAGTAGGTACGTATCCGACGTCCATGTTGCCGACCGGCCAATCAACCTTTTTTAAGTATTTTACTTTTTGATAGCGTTTTATATTATTATGTCTACTTTTTAAAAATAGGACATTGTCATTGCAAAACTAAAAAAAGACAGATTAAAAGATTCCTACAAGATTTTCGCGTTTTCATCAATTTAACGTGCATTCGTTTCATGGTGTCAGAAGTTGATGAAAACGCGAAAATCTTGTAGCAATCTTTTAATCTGTCTTTTTCTAGTTTTGCAATGACAATGTCCTATTTTTAAAAAGTAGACATAATAATATAAAACGCTATCAAAAAGTAAAATACTTAAAAAAGGTTGATTGGCCGGTCGGCAACAGCAACAAAAAAAAAAGAATATAAATATGCTTTTTTTTAATGCACTAACCCGTGCTAAGGACAATTTATAAGAAATTACAATTAAATTTTAGCCTCTAAATAGGCTTTTAAAAATATGCATTAGTCAATAAAATCATTAACGTAATTAATCAGTTATCAATTAAGTCTATCAATTATTAATGTAACGCGCAGGAGGATGAAAAGTACGATATAAAGTTTACTACTTTTATTAGTTTTAAAAGCCGAGTTTACATTAGAAGTGAAGGATATTTGGCAAATAGAGTAAGCTTGATTTCATCATCATTCATTTGACGCTCACTGCAGTCACTATAACCAGGTAGTCAAGCCGGAAAACAGGCGTTTTACATTTGCTTTATTTTCATACTTTTTAAGCATGCTTTACGTAGTGGTCGAATAGAATAGATACACCAAAAGCTTACACCCGTCCTTACGGGTTGTCCTTGATAGGATTTTTTCCGCCTTTGGCGCGATTGGTAATAAAGTCGTGTACTTCGATCGCCTGCGCAGGCAATGTGGTTTTTTTGGCATTTTTAATGCTATAAATATAGACATTTTTTACCATAGTATTCAGGTTAACATTTATCTTAGCATATTGCATTATATTGGCAGTTTTTATTTAAAGAGCAACCTAAGTTCTAAGAGTAATTTTATAGAAACAATCAAACAATATGTCATGACCAGTTCTTACATCACTTTTTTCACTTCCTTTTCACTGGTTGTGTATCTTATTTCTTCAGAATTAAAGCAATACCTAACAATGCTACCGCGTAATAGTCTCCAACTCTCCACTCGATGCCAGCGCAAAAAGAACTGAAGACCGCCCGGTGAGCCGGAACATCCCCACACACATTGGTTGACCTACGCAGGCAAATCTGCACAGGTAAACTCTTGGGTAGACCGTAGCGTGTATGGCTTCTTTTAGAACTGACGCAAGAAATGTGATGACAGAAAATATGAGGCGCCTTTTATTTTCTCATATTGGGTGATGAAAATTAGAGTGTATCATACGGGGGCAAACATATTTTTGGCTCAGTAGTTATGCTTTAAATCTCTCGCTACGTTCAGGATTCTATGATTCTTGAATCCTTGCCGTAATAATATTATATTGTTCCCGTATGATACTATCTGCTATACATTCTGTTTGCTAAATAACAATGTGTAAGCCGCTGCCTTCGGGCCGTAGTATAGTGGGGAGAAAGGCAGCGGGAGAAAAAACTCCACTTTGACCATTTTTTCTCAAGTCACCTCAAACCTAATACCAGTTGCCACCTATATGTGTGATAACATTTCATGATAGCTATCAATAACTTTAAGGGGCGCTTGCCCAGTTCCTTTGAATCTAGATTAACGAGAATAGAATAGAAAACGTTTATTACCAAAACTCACAACAATTAACAGAAATAGTACCAACAGACAATCAAATTTTTTTTAGATCGATTACCACTAAGTATAGTTACCAACGCTGGTTTTCAGTACTCGCCGGCTCTATGGTTGTAATTTTGTACTATTTTGATATTTTTTTGTATTGAGAATCCAGTTTAAATGGTTTTAAAACAATATTTACGGGCTAGTGCAAGTGGCTCTAAATGCCAAAGCACTAGTGAATTGTCTTACAAAAGTAGGGAAACATAAGACCAGACATACGAATAGCACTCGTTCAATGCAGTTCATTTATCAGTTGCCCGTAGGTGTAAGTACACGTACATATATCAACAAAAATCCTATGAAATACCTAATTGTACAGCTGACGTGCCGGAGTGAGCCTATTTAATTTCACGCTCACACGCGACCAGAAGGCACTTGACTGAAGGATTATTCCGGGACAATGACGGGTCAAAGGGGACGAACCGTAACCGTACACCATATTTGCATTAGACATAAGGACTAATTTGCATAAATAGTCAAATACCTACAGGCATGAATTAGAGACATGGAAGGTAAATAGAGACCTAAAGCCTCTTACGCTCGTAAGCAATTTCATCGAGCCTCTTACGCTCGTAAGCAATTTCATCGCGCGGATGAGAAATCACTTTTACCTATTATCTAATCTGTGCTTTTACTACGGTCTGGGTGTGTTTTCAAGTTTGTGACGTCCTTGCCTAGTTACCATGGTACAGAATATCCCAGTTTACCAGGCCCTAGAGTCCAATACTTATATAGTTTTTCAATAGAATGAAATAAGCACGACAATGGTTGATATTTGTCTCAATTTGGTAGTCTACAAAGCAATAGCATTACAAAACTATTCCAGGGGTATAACCCGCGCAAATTTAATAGGCATCTGTCGCGAAGAAGATCGAATCGCTATCTATTAAGTAAAACGTAATTAACTTAGTTGACGATTACGTTTTACCTAATAAATAATCGCGAATAGACCCGTTAAATGTTATACAGCGTATGAGTATCGCGAGTCATTAAGAAATACTAAGTTTCATAGAATTACACATTGTTTACTATGACGATTCAATGCACATTGCGATGGACATTGGTCAACAGATTAACAAATAAGTAGACTCCACTGCGCAAGTCACAAGAAACTTGAATTATAGTGAGACGCGGCTCGGATAGAGGAGAACAAAGTCACTATAACAGTTTTATCCCACTATCAGCTAGCGCCATCTTGCTTTATTTCACCGCGTATAGCGAGATGCCACTACTCGATAGCGAGTTAATTTTTTTATCTTGAATTTGTGTTCCCAAGCTGGACAGTAGTCTGGCTTGATCACCTTCACCTTCATAGATAGATAACCAGAAAAAAGAATACAATCATGGTTTCTTAGCAACAAATGATACAGCATATTAAAGGTATCATTTGTTGCTAAGAAACCAAAGTCAAGAAAAGTAGGCTCATAAAGGATGTCCAGCAGTGGATTACATAATATAGCCTGAAGAAGAAGAAGAAACGTTAATGAAGCGAAGGTCACGATCGTGGCAAGTGGCAGTTCCTGGACTCTGCCTACCTTCTCTGAGACCCAGGCGTGTGGTTTTGTTATGTTATGGTCAAGAATATTCAACTCGAAATTTTTTGTTAGTTACAAAAACGAGATTTAATAAACGTCAAAGATGTAAGTTTCTATTATCACTTTATGCAATGCTCCAATCGTAAATTAATATGTAATGTTCACCTATTTCTACTCTCAGTCGGTACTCTTAGGTTAATAAATAACTGTGTAATCCATTTTATGTACAAAAAAGTAAAAAATAATTGAATAATTAAAAAACTTAATTTTGTTTAAGGCTTAATATTTTTTAATAAGATCGCCATGTCAGTTTACCGTAAAAAGAAAAACACATAATCTCATCTACGTATATAACCTCTTCTAAACAGATTAGAATTCTTTTGTGTTTTGTTTGTTTTCATGACGTACTTCCGTTTTCGTAGACTATTTTTCTCTCTCTATTAATTGAAACAGCCCAATGCTTAGTGCTACTTTCTGAATTGAGATTTTTGCTAAGTAAATAGTTAACTGTACTGTTGTCCCTTCAAATTTCGCAGAAAAGAACGTGACAGAACGCTACATAAGTATTTACTTAGTAAAATTCTCAATTCAAAACCGGCCCAAAGGCTCTCGAATATACTTATCTTCTCGAAAATAAAATTTAAAATTGTAGAACTTTGCTTTGTAAAACAACACCTATTAGTAACCTTCAGTATACGTATTATTCATGCATGGAAGTCAGATCTCTCAGACTCGATGTCCGTAAAGATGCCTGAAAAGTGGTCTCAGTGGAAACTCGGGCATTCTGCCGCCCCACATGTGACCTGAATTAATATTTGACCGTTGTGTTTGTACGTTTGAGTTGCGCCTTGTTTGGGCAGGACTTCCCTGTTCTGCTCTATGAACTTCAATTTTGCAAATTAGTCGTGTACTCCCTCTCGTCCCTATGGAATAATTAATTGCGCGCCCGTGCTGGAGCGAAAATGTGGAGTGAAGCGGTGACTCGGTAGCTTCTAGCGAGACTTTTTTTTATTCTGGCGCCAATGTTCTTTTCTTATTATTGGCTAGTGGTAGATAACATTGAGTCAATGAATGAATAAATGAAATGAAAGATGAAATAATGACGCCCGAATCAAACACTACTCGTCGGCTATCCATACAACTGAAATAATTATATATATATATATATATATATATATATATATATATATATATATATATATATATATATATATATATATATATATATATATATATATATATATATTTATATATATATAGCTTAGGGTGGAACTTCTGACAGTAAGACCATTATGATGATGGTGATTATAAATATAACTGTATATATTAATTAACTATTTCTAGGTTTTGTCAATTAATAAAAAAAAAAACAAGCCAAGTGTAAGTTGGACTCCGTCTCTATAGGTACAACATTAGACACAGAGATTGAGTAAAAAACACCAATAAAATCCCGTTTCTTATGTGGAATAAATAGATAGAAATCGAGAACACTTTATTGTACATAATAAATGAAAATTGCACAGATATTTCTTAACCTAAGAGTACAAACGGCAGCCTTATCACTAAAAGCAGTGATAAAGCCGCCGCCTCAGTTCGTTTTATCATAATTTAATTATTTTCCTTTTGAAGAAAATATTTAAGTGAATATTCTGAGTTTAACAATATTTCAAGATTTACCTGTTGCGAAACAAGGCATTCCTAATAATATATGTATAGGGAAATATATAAAAAAAAAACGTTTTATGATACCGTTTTTTCGGCGTGCTTAATAAGTATAAGTATAAAGTGTTCTCTATCCATCCATCCATCCATCCATCCATCCATCCATCCATCCATCCATCCATCCATCCATCCATCCATCCATCCATCCATCCATC
>OW203733.1:11868639-11870513 GCA_934045075.1 Yponomeuta sedellus | reverse complement strand
ATGCATCCATCCATCCATCCATCCATCCATCCATCCATCCATCCATCCATCCATCCATCCATCCATCCATCCATCCATCCATCCATCCATCCATCCATCCATCCATCCATCCATCCATCCATCCATCCATCCATCCATCCATCCATCCATCCATCCATCCATCCATCCATCCATCCATCCATCCATCCATCCATCCATCCATCCATCCATCCATCCATCCATCCATCCATCCATCCATCCATCCATCCATCCATCCATCCATCCATCCATCCATCCATCCATCCATCCATCCATCCATCCATCCATCCATCCATCCATCCATCCATCCATCCATCCATCCATCCATCCATCCATCCATCCATCCATCCATCCATCCATCCATCCATCCATCCATCCATCCATCCATCCATCCATCCATCCATCCATCCATCCATCCATCCATCCATCCATCCATCCATCCATCCATCCATCCATCCATCCATCCATCCATCCATCCATCCATCCATCCATCCATCCATCCATCCATCCATCCATCCATCCATCCATCCATCCATCCATCCATCCATCCATCCATCCATCCATCCATCCATCCATCCATCCATCCATCCATCCATCCATCCATCCATCCATCCATCCATCCATCCATCCATCCATCCATCCATCCATCCATCCATCCATCCATCCATCCATCCATCCATCCATCCATCCATCCATCCATCCATCCATCCATCCATCCATCCATCCATCCATCCATCCATCCATCCATCCATCCATCCATCCATCCATCCATCCATCCATCCATCCATCCATCCATCCATCCATCCATCCATCCATCCATCCATCCATCCATCCATCCATCCATCCATCCATCCATCCATCCATCCATCCATCCATCCATCCATCCATCCATCCATCCATCCATCCATCCATCCATCCATCCATCCATCCATCCATCCATCCATCCATCCATCCATCCATCCATCCATCCATCCATCCATCCATCCATCCATCCATCCATCCATCCATCCATCCATCCATCCATCCATCCATCCATCCATCCATCCATCCATCCATCCATCCATCCATCCATCCATCCATCCATCCATCCATCCATCCATCCATCCATCCATCCATCCATCCATCCATCCATCCATCCATCCATCCATCCATCCATCCATCCATCCATCCATCCATCCATCCATCCATCCATCCATCCATCCATCCATCCATCCATCCATCCATCCATCCATCCATCCATCCATCCATCCATCCATCCATCCATCCATCCATCCATCCATCCATCCATCCATCCATCCATCCATCCATCCATCCATCCATCCATCCATCCATCCATCCATCCATCCATCCATCCATCCATCCATCCATCCATCCATCCATCCATCCATCCATCCATCCATCCATCCATCCATCCATCCATCCATCCATCCATCCATCCATCCATCCATCCATCCATCCATCCATCCATCCATCCATCCATCCATCCATCCATCCATCCATCCATCCATCCATCCATCCATCCATCCATCCATCCATCCATCCATCCATCCATCCATCCATCCATCCATCCATCCATCCATCCATCCATCCATCCATCCATCCATCCATCCATCCATCCATCCATCCATCCATCCATCCATCCATCCATCCATCCATCCATCCATCCATCCATCCATCCATCCATCCATCCATCCATCCATCCATCCATCCATCCATCCATCCATCCATCCATCCATCCATCCATCCATCCATCCATCCATCCATCCATCCATCCATCCATCCATCCATCCATCCATCCATCCATCCATCCATCCATCCATCCATCCATCCATCCATCCATCCATCCATCCATCCAT